>BMAV01010983.1:492600-695232 GCA_019973955.1 Trichonephila inaurata madagascariensis
TGTGTGTGTGTGTGTGTGTCTTTTGAGACTTAACGTTCAATTCTTTGAAATGTTGACACATATCTGTAAAAACGCGACTTTTTACTTGCGTTTATTCGTAATACTTTATAGTTAACTTTGTTATTTTGAACTAAGATTCAAACAGTTTTGATCGGTGACGTGCCCGAAAAATTGTGTCGCATGCCATTGGTTCGCCATCTCTGTGTCCTAGGATTACATGGTTTCAGTTCCTGTTACTTAAAAAAAAAATTCTCATATATTTTTATTAAAAATACTGTTAACGGCGCTTGTATCCTAGCTCATTGGGTGCACAACTTAATAATAATGACCTTGACAGGATTACCCCATTACACCTCCTTACAATACAATCCCTTTCTATACCCTCCTCCGTGTTTTTTCTAAGCCACCATCTTTACTGAATTGGTGTTTAAATGTTTGAAGAAAAAACAGACCAAATAAGCAACTTCAAAATAAGCAAGCATTTCCGTGCTCACTTTTGATTAGCACTTTGGGTCAAGTTCAACTCAACTAAGCAAGTGATTGAGATGGTGATTAGTATAGGCAGGTACGATGACCCAAGCACTTGCCGAAACTCACAGTATGTAAGTTCTAACCGTGAAGTCCGAAAGGAGAGAAAACAAATTCTCTCGCAGTCTTTCCGAACTCAAATTAAAGTATGTATACGTGGATTTACATTCGATAAAAAGGGAAATATTTAAAAGCTACATACTTCGAAAAGATATCAGATATATTGCAAACAAATTTTGTTTTCTTATTTCTTTTCGTATTAATGTAGGCTGCATTTATTCAAAAGGAACGAATATATTATGGAAAATATACGGTAATTGTAGACATTTTTCCTCCTTGATGCGTATTTAATGACCTCTAGAATAATAAAAAATGAATAGGGCACTGTATTTTGTTATCTTAAATACTGTATTTGAAAAAAATCGTTATCTTAAATAACCGTTATCACGGATTCTTATGAGTATAAATTTTATTGAGATATTTTTTAAAAAATACATACTTGTGTAAGAACTACATTTCACACTGTTACTGATTCATCCCGGCGAAACAGTGATTATGATTCTAAACTTTTTTTTGGAGGGCGTGGTCTCCTTGCGTAAAATAAAAATAAAAAAAACAGTACTCACCTATTAATATCACTTATTTTTATCACAGAAATACAATGTATCAAGTGAACGTCAAGCGGTTTAATGATCTTAAGAAAAAGATAAGCATGTTGTGAATTATGAGTTTTGAATCCAGATTGGATCTTTAAGTGAAATAATAAAAATGCTGCGTGTTAAATCCAGCTTGGTTTGAAAAGTTAGACTTGGTTTAAAAAGTTAGACTTGGTTTAAAAAGTTAGACTTGGTTTAAAAAGTTAGACTTGGTTTTATTTTATTATAGTTAACGTCGTACTGTGAAGCAACAAGAGGTCTATTGGTAATGGATCTCTCAATGCTGAACCACTGTTAAGTGACAAGGGCGACACCTCAGCTGGCACCACCCTATCCAAACTTCCACGCCAATCAATATGAAGAGTTTGACTCAAGACAAATTTAATGTACACCAGTCCTTCTACACGGCGGATCTTCAGTGACACTTGGGCTTTAACTCATGAGGTCGCGAGTTCGTGACTATATACACTGGCCTACCAAGACCATATGATTTTTAAACAATTTTGAGTTAAGGGGCCGATTAACAAATATTAAAAAATATTTTAAGTAACAATTTAGGATATTTTGAAAAATATATGAAAGCACTATGTAAATATTTTTCAAATGATTTTTTATTGTACATTTTTTGTCAGATATCATTCGATATTTTTAGCAATATTTTAAAACTCTTTTGTAACATAACCTAGTTTTGAATATTTTTATCGGCATTAAATATGAGACATATGAAATAATAAATTATCATTTGGTAAATTATTTTTTTAATTCCTACTATTAGTTCACTCTCTCCCTATATATATTTATTCAATTTCTTCTATTAGGTCACACTCTCCTTATATATATATATTTATATATCTTGTTCAAATTTTGAATCGTTAATAAAATGCTTTCTATTCATCTATTAAAGTTCAAATATACATTTTTTAAACTTGTAATGGATGAAACTTAATGCTAATACAATTTTTTTTTTTTTTTTTGCAAATATTAATTCATTAATTAATGATTAATTAGTAACAAAAATAATAGTCCAACACCATGTATAAAATGGAAAATTATTCTCTGTGTCCCCGTAGGACAATGGATATCGCGTTTGACTTCTAATCCAAAGGTTGTGGGTTCGAATCACAACTGGGAGAATCCCACTTGAATTCTAAGAGAATGAGATTTCTTTTGACTATACTATTTTATTGGAAGGATTAAATTTAATGAATGAACAAATAGTAACAAACAAAAATATAATAATAATAATAATAGTCCAACACCACATATAGAAAGGAAACTGGAAAATCGCCTTCTGCCACTTAATAATGTGATTCTGTTAATAAAATGCATATAAATATTTATATATAAATTGTAAATATTTAATAAAAAGTAACTAAAATAAAATTTTTCTTTGTTGACCAAAGTAGTAATAGACTTTAAATTTTATATATATATATATATTATTTGTTATTTAATCAAATTGCACGACGTATAAACAACGAATTTTTTTTTTGCCAATTATATTGTATTTGGCGACGATATAATACGTAAGTACTTAAAATTTTAATGAATCCTATATTTAAAATAAAAAACTGAAAAAAGCGTGTTTGCGAATACTTAATTATCCATGGCGCGGAACCTATCACAATATTAACTTTGCACATTTACGTTACAGTAAACCTTAACCTTTGATAATCAGTCTACAAATCGTGCAAATCAAAACTAACATCAGGAAATGCATTAACTGTGGCTGTATCCGACTTGAAAGATGAGATGAGTATAACCTCTTCACGGATGAGGTTTTTGTGAATACCACCATGAATTACTTTGTTGAAGTAATTTCTTTTTAAATTCATATCAAATCCAGTTCGCGGTACCTCTTTAAGTCATTTTAGGCTGCTTCAAATAAGAGAAACAGCTTATTGCCCGCATATAAATTAAGCAGGTAGTAAAATTCTTGGAAATTTCAAGATATACTTCGTTTCAGGTGCTTGTGCATAGACTATGAAATAGAATCTAATGCTGAAGAATGAGTTAGTAAAAATAAACTAGAGCAGAAGAGAAAAACAAATTACTTTGTAATATATCACGTCGTGAATTCTGAGTTATCCTAAATTGATGCTAATTTATACGACCTGTAAAAAATTAAAGATGTATATTTCTTGTGCTTAGTAAGTAGTTACAAACTAGTTATGTACTAGTTATTTCAGTTTAAAAATGATGTGTGCGTGTGCGCATGAAAAATTTTCTGTTCATATTTTAAACATACAGGAGTATTGACGACGCATTGACTCTTTATTTTCGAATGTATTTTGTTTGAATATTGGCAATGGATTTAGTTTCGTATTAGTCTGCATATTGGCAGCACTTATCGTTCGGTTATTCTGATAATGAACGGCACCTTAGAGAATAAATTCGTGTGTTTAAACAATAAACGTATTCATAAAAATTTTTGTATGTGTGTGTGTGTAAAACTGTTTTTATATTACGTTTTTTATTTAAAAAGTTTCGATATATTATGATTACTAACACAGATTTTTATAAATTTTTCGCTATTCTGAAACAGTTTTAATTCAAAAATCAGATAATATGAAGTTATAACTGTCTAAGTACTATCTGGTACCCTTCCGCTTGGCTGGGTATTCCAAATATATATATATATATATATATATATATATATATATATATATATATATATATATTGTCCGCCACACTAGCAAGAGACAGTACAGCAATTGAATGCTCCACACAGAATATATTACTCAAAACTCAAAAATAAACAAAACGTTGCCATCGCGAAAAGGCTTAATGCAGTTGATGGCGTTGGTATGAAGCACGAGAATAAAACTGTTTGTTTTGCAGAAAGTATATATAAAATAGAAATTGTAAATATTACTAAGAATTGAATAGAAATTAAATATAACATATAAAGTAACATACAAAGCACATTAATAATAAAAATACAGAATAATAATAAATACAATTCTATCCAAACATATATACATACATATAAGAGTTATTGATATCTAAGTCTTAGTATTAAGCTTTGGAATGTATTCAAAAACTCTTTAACACTTTATAGCCTGTAAAACAGAACATATTTGTCTTTTACGCACCCGTAACCCCATCATTTCTACAAACCACGTTCTTAGCAAAAGAAATATACTTACCAAATTTCAAGTCTATTGGCCTAATACTGTTGGAAAACGGGACTTTTAA
The DNA here is from genome assembly GCA_019973955.1 of Trichonephila inaurata madagascariensis. Lineage (NCBI taxonomy): Eukaryota > Metazoa > Arthropoda > Arachnida > Araneae > Nephilidae > Trichonephila > Trichonephila inaurata. The sequence continues at coordinate 496,983 of BMAV01010983.1, forward strand.
TCTATAACACCCCAATACATGCCCCAGATGTCGATTTCCACAAAACCCGTGCATTGTGGGTCTTTATATAACAAAAGATAGATATAGGCAATACTTCAATGCAGGTCTGATAGTTCAAAACAAGGAATTTTATCAATAACAACCCTGCTACTCCCCTCCTTTGGGAGTCGATTTCCGAAGATACATTCTTAAACGTTGCCAAATAAAAAAAAATCGCCAAATGCAGTAATCATTTTTTAAACACGAGCAGGAACTGTTTTCCTTTTTTGGTTGCGTGTTACGGCATACGCACAAACTCTCCCTAAAGAAGGAGCTTTAGAGGAGAAAAAGTCACTAAAAATAAGTTTACCATTTTTTTTTTTTCCGGAAATATGCTAACGGCTCCTTTCAAACATCAGTGAAGCTCCTTGCACAGTTTTGGAACAATAAAATCTACGGTGTGTATCTGTATAAATTACAAATAAGTATACAAGCGTTCTAATTTACCGTAAAATCCGGCGTATAACGCGCACCTATACTTTCAAGCTGCATTTATTAATTTTTAGGTATATTCGTCGTATAACAAGCACCCCCATTTTTAAGAAGAAACATGAAATGTACATGAGTAATTTTGAAGTCCTTTATTCGAGGTATTATCTTAAGCATTAAAAAAATATAGTACATTTCTAGATCTACAATCCTTTAAGTTCATAAGGAAGGTCATTTCCTTTAAAAACACAGTTTTTTTTATATATGTTGAAGAATAATTTTTTCATGCCCATCTCTTTTTAATTAACACGCTTTTAAAAGTTTCACTTGTATGTAATGGAATCTTTGAACTCGATTTTTACCCACTTTAAAAGATCAGATTAATTCGAAATTTTGAACACTTGTCAAGGACTGATGACAATACAATTATTTCATACTCTTGTTTCATTGTCCTGATCAGGATCCTCAAAAATAAGGATTTTAAGGATTTTGAGATTTGGCGAATAATTCATTAAATTGTTTCCAGATTTGGTGACTAATTGCATAAACCATTTTCAGACTTGGCGACTAATTCCATATGCCATTACAAGATTTGGCGATTAATTCCAAATTTAACGACTAAAAGATTAAGGAGCAACCCTAAAACCGCAAATAGGCTTGTAGTTAATACAAATAAAACAAAAAAAGTGTTCTTTATGTGAAAAAGGGTAGGGTGGGTGCAAAATTTTCTGAAAATGAAAATAAAAAAAAAAAAGACTCGTGCATGTGAATAATAATTATTTATCTTCTAACTGCTAAATATTTTTATAAAGCAATACGTTTAGAAGTGATGATACGAATTAACATTATAGCAATACGTTTGAAAAGTGATAAATTTATGTTCTCACTGCTAAATATTATTTTATTTTGATAAGGCAATATGTTTAGAAGTGATAATACGAATTAAAATTATAGCGATACATTTAAAAGGTGATATAATACAATTGACATTTAACATTTCTTCTTAACACAGTTTTATTAGTTAGACCTGTATCTAAAGAGACAGAATCTTTGAAATATAACGATATGGGACTCATCCGAGGCCCTGTAAACTGAGAGAATAAATACTTTTCAGACCCATTAATTAATATCCATTGAAGAGCAAGATTAATTCCAGCACACAGCCACATAATTCCGACTCCAAATATCAAACTCAAGGATAAATTCAATAAAGAATAAATGATGGTTCTAAAAACTAAAAAAACGGGCTTTTATTGTAGATCGAACTAAAAATGAAAAATAAATTATAGTTAAAAAAAAAAACTAAAAAACACGCTTTTATAGTGAATCGAACTAAAAAGTAAAAAAATAATTCTTAATATAAGAACAAAATGATTAACGAGAAAATTAATGACATTGTGGTAAAAGCGTGGGGTGTGTGCTTTATACTACATTGTTACACTAACTCAGCATTTCGGAATAGAACTAGTAAGAAATTATAACAATTAATATAGCACGCGCACGCCCCACACACGCTTTTACCACAATGGCATTAATATTTTCTCGTTAATCATTTGATTCTTATATTAAGAATTATTTTTTTACTTTTTAGTTCGATTCACTGTAAAAGCGTGCTTTTTAGTTTTTTTAAAAACTATCATTTATTTATTTATAAAGCTATTCATTTATAGCCGGCGTATAACACGCATCCGTGAATTTTGATCATAATTTTCGTGTTCAAAGTGCGCGTTATACTCCGGATATTACGGCATATAAGATAAATATATAAGATAAGAATATCCTAATGACTTAAGCAAATTTAAATAGGTATGCAATTACTTTGAAGTTCATTTTCCTCATCGTACGATCTACCTTTTCCTTACTGGAATCGCGTGAACTTTTCGTATTTTCTTCAAACAATAGCCAAATCAATCTAGTATTTCAGATTACAGGGAAGAAACATTGAACAAAATATTTGCCCATTTATGTGCAAAATCAATTATCCAGCATGCTTGTTATTTTTGATGAAACCAATGGCTCATAAAATTAGTCTATGTTATTGATTTCTAGTATAAATATTTTCTAAGGAACAAATTGAATAAAAAGATTAAATTAAACGTCCTCGATCCATCGCTTTTACTTATGAAAAACTACAATGGACATTTTATAAAAGGTTCGCTTCTTTGAAACTGTCAGAATCGTTAAAAGAGGAATGATTATATAAAATTTTCTCTAAAATCTAAAGTATATGCAGTGACATTTTAAATGGTATTTCTGTTATTCAGTAATATTGACCAACATTTTTAAAATAAACTTTTTTCCTATGAGTGCGTTTCATTTTTTTTAAAAAATGAACATATTATTTCTCTATTTGGTCAATTATTTTCAAACAACTTAAATAAGACATACCAACTTCAAGAATTTTAAACTTGAAATACCTTTAAATAATAGATGAGGATGGCAATTTAGAAAGAGAGAGAAAAAGAGAAATTACTCTTCTAAAATCTCAAAGTATCATCATTTGTTCACTATAATCATTTGCGATATAGGTGAATCATTTATTCACCTATAATCATTTGTTTGTTTTATCACATCAAATACAATACGAATTCAAAAAATTGATTAATAAATTCGCTCTCTCTTCGATTTTAAATAAATTTATCCCTTCTTCTATATTTTCAAACTCAAATTTCCTCGGTTTTTCTTCCTTTTTAATTCCTATAGGTAATGTACATTGTAAAATTTTTATGTGGAACTCTTAAATTAGCGTCACAGGCTTATGTTTCATAACTTTAAAATCTCTATTCTCATCTATATCTATTATCGGTTATTACAAATATTTATAATTCTTAAACTAAACAAGTATATTATCTAAAAAAAATTTTTATGTACCATGTTTCTTTATAACGGACTAAAAAGCATCATTTTTGTTTTTGTCTATTTTCCGTTTTCTTCATCTTTCTCTCCTCCTTTTCGTTTTTTATTTTATTTTATTTTATTATTTTTTTCACATTTTCATGCATTGTCATCCACTTCTGAGCTGTGGTCTAAATTTCAAGTCCCTAGCTCATCGGGAAATTAGTTTAAAATCAATTACAAAATTCTACCCGGATAGAAAAGAAAGCGAGTTAATAAAAACAAGGTAAAATACAATTAATTAAGCTTAGCTTAATCTATTGAACTGTTTATTAAGGTTTAATAAGGTTTATGTTATTAATTGTTAAGGTTAATTGTTTATTAAGGTTGCACTATAAAGCAACACGAGGGCTATTGGTGACGAACCCCATAATTTCGAGCCTCGTTGAAGTGACAAGGTCGACACCTGAGCTGATACCTCCTCTCAGGTGTAAAATAACACGAGAGACTATTGAAAATTTCAGTTTAATAAAATATATATTGTAAAAGGGGTTATGTGTGACTCGTTTTCGATATAAAATTTATGTAATTGATATAATCGATATAAAATAAAGGTAATCGACATTACATTTATTTCATTCTTGATGCACAAGGCACTTACAAGTGTTATTTTTTAGTCATTATTAATTATAAGGTTATTTTAACTACCAATAAATTATCGGTTAATCACTTTTCAATTTTGTATTTATTTTGCAATTCATGCCTGCTTTCCTCACTAATGAAGTTAATTTTAAATGTATAAATATCAATAGAAAATTTGTTTTTAATGTTTTATTCGATTGAAGTATTTTTTTAATAAAAAAATCATCGCGCTGACATAAACTGGTTCTCTCTTCTGGTGGTGGTTCTTCAAAAGGGGTGCCAACTCAGTCGTCGACCTAGTCATCTGATCGAGTCGATTCAATTTAGTTTTATTTTTAGTTCACGCAGAAAACTCGGTTTTGAGAATTAATTTAATGAAGAAATCATTGACCGAAAAGAAACGCCGTAGCGAAAAGACGAACAATGATATCTTTTTCTTTTTTTTTTTATTCATTTTATTTTGGGTAGAATCTACCGCGTCTCATTAATTTAGGTACCACAATGAAACTGGATCCATTTAAGAAATATCATGAATGTGATTGCCAGATAATTCTTTCCAAGGTTGATTTTACAAACCTACAAATGTTGGAGTGACGGGATTATTATAGTCTACTATGATTTGGATGACTGCTCTAGAATTTCTTACTTTAGATTTTATTCTCATTTATTTTTTACTCATTTCTTGCGCAAGAATTTAAGATTGTATTCATGTGTTATTTAAGAACAAAATCTAAACACGAAATAGTTATACAGGTAGAAAAATAATTTACATTTAGTATAAATTACTGTTATTATAAAAACCTGTTTTCATGTTTCGTCTTCAAATTATATATATATAAAGCTATATAATCAAATAAATGTTGTTTTTAAATTCTAGCACATAAAGTTTGAATATCGTTCTATTTTGAAATACAAAGGACAAAATAGATAACATTTAATTGCAGAAAATTTTTATTAATTTAAGCAAAAAACAATTGCATGCTAAAATCTTATGCTCTCTAACTTATAATGAAATCAGGATAATTATAAATGAATGTATGAATATTTTTACACAATAATTTTACCGAATTCGAAACATGATTTAGTTAAAATGATCTCTTTATAGTGATTGAGTGTGTACTATTGATGGCAGATCTAGTAATTTTGAACCATGTCCAAGTGACGAAGACGGCAACTGACCTGGCAATTCTCTCTCCTAACTACCACACCCCGCCAACGGGAGAACTTTAAGACTCGACAGACTAACTCGCATCAGCCTTCTACTCGGTGGGTCTTTAGTGGGAGTAGGCTCGAACTCATGACACTTTGGACACGAGTCCTTGACCACTAAGGCGGCTGTGTTATTGTAGTTGCAGTAGAAATAAAAAGTATAGGTAAATAAAATGCACTTGATTTAAAAGTACACTCTCTTATAATAATTATTTTTTATTTATTTATTTATTTATTTATTTATTTTTTTTTTTGAAAAATCTTAATACTTAAATATATTTAATCAATCATCAAATTTGATATGTTATCTAAGTTTTACAAATAGGACAAGTACAATGTAGTTTGAATTCAGTAGAGTACAGTTGATTGTATGAGACCGTCATGAATTTAACCCATTAGTAGGTATTTTTCATTAAAACCTGGATTTTAACTTATTCAACAATCTGAACCTGTGTTTTTCTCTTCAACGAACTGTGATTAATGTGAATATTATCGATGCTAATAAAGGAATACTTCTGGTACTTCGAGCCTAACATCTATATATATAAAAGTTTAACACTACATTACTGCTTTAGCACAAAACATTGAAAGGATTTTCGAATCAAGATGTAAAACTATTAAAAAGTATAATTATTAATGACCTTTTTTTTATTCAAAATAGTATTCTTAGTGCTATAAAATAACTTAGAACAATATTTTATTTAAGTTGTAGCGAATTTTTATTGTTGAGATATACAAATATAAAATACCAACACAATAACTTTCAATTACCCACTTCCCTCTAATAATGAGATAACAAATACAATTGAAGTTTAGGTTATTCTTTTTCAAACAAAGGAGTTCTATAATGACATTGTTTACTTTCCTCAATCCCATAACAAATCACTTTCTAAACAAGATTTTTGTGACTATGCCTTCGACTTAATGTTAGAAGAGAACCAATTAGAGAAGCTATGAGAGATCAATAATGCTTTCGCATGTCCCATTCAAATGAAATTCTACTTCCCGGAAGTTAGTTTACTCAAAGAGGAAACATACCACGAAGATAAAAAGTGATGTTAAAAGATGTACGGAAGTTTTTCTTGAATGCCTTTTCACTCACTTTAATTAAATTTCCTTTTAGATAGATATCAGATTTCAATTTGTTTTTTAATTGTTAAGAATTGATAGTATGAGATACGACAGATATTCCTATAGCTGTTAGTAGGTTAAAAGAAAAATTTTATATAATTAAATAACAGGATATATAAGAATAATAAGGGAAAGAGAGAAATTTTTCTTATAGAAAAAAGTTGACTCAAAATTAATGGAAGATAGTCACGCTGGAGAACTGATTTTACTTAATTTTAACAAAACCTTAGACATCACGCAGCTTAATATATTGTTTGTCATATTTCGAATGGGAAACAAGTAACAACAGAAATGTTCAGTTTCAAATTAAATTGAGAAACGTACTTATTCCTCAGAAAAAGGAAAGAATTATTAGAATTAAGGAATAGCGCATTCTCTGTGTCATTCGTTATATTTTTCATTTCTTTTTAAAACATTTCGTAATGTGCAATTTTTGGAATTTAAATTTTTGCAGTTTTCTTTTATTTATTACATGTAAAAATTCATTAGTGTGTATGATTTTATTGCTTCAAAAATATGCAGTGTAGAAAGTATAAGAAAATTTTTACAGCTGCTCAGACTAAAGTTAAATATTTACAATACTGAGCAAAAATTTTCATATCGTTGATTATTATGGTATAAACGGATAATATTTATGATATTTAGTGTCACTTAGATTAGAAAATGTATATAAAATCTTTTTAAGAATAGTATTACAATAAAAAATTATTTAAGTACAATATTTTGACAAAAAATGAACATAGAATGACCCATTTTCAAAATATTCTCCTTTTGCGAAAAAAGCTTCAATTAAAATAATATTTTGCCTGTATATAGCTCAGACCTCTGTACAGAGGCTCAACTAGAATTTTTGAAATATATAACTCAGAAGTGGGTTTATCCATTTTTTACGACAACACAGGGGGAAAATTTTAAGAAAAAAACGCCGATAATTATTTCAATGGGTTGCAACTCTGAAAATAATGTGAATTTTTCCAAAATCACATAGTTGAACCTCTGTACAGAGGTCTGAGCTATATACAGGCAAAATATTATTATAATAGAAGCATTTTTCACAAAAGGAGAACATTCTGAAAAAAAGGTTATTCTAGATTAATTTTTTGCCTAAATATTGTATTTAAATAAATATTTTTGTCACAATGTCCTTAAAACAATTTTATACATGTATTCTAATCTAAGTGATACTAAATATCATGAAAATTATCCATCTATGCGCTTTTTTAAAATCCCGGTTCCAAACGTAGTCGGATACCCCTTAATCATTTTATTCTTATTTATTTTTTTAACTTTTCAGTTCGATTAGCTATAAAAACGTGTTTCTTAGTTTTTAAAATTGTAATTTAATTTTAATTTTTAGTTCGATCTACAATAAAAGCGTAGGGTTTTTTTTAAAACTATCATTTATTCGTTCATGAATTAATCTTCCTTTTTGTATTTGTATTAACCATGAGCGGTTTCACTTTAGGATTGTAACTTAATCTCTTAGTCACCAAATCTGGAAATGGGAAATCGTTAATCCTGACAATCCTGTTCAGGACAATGGTACAAAATAATTAAATTATTGTATTGTCATAGGTCCTTGAAAGGAGAGTAAAATTTCGAATTAATCTGACCTTATAAAGTGGGTAAAAATTGAGTTCAAAGATTCCGTTACATACGGGTGAAGCTAATAAAATCAAGTTAAAAAGAGAATATTTTGGAAATATGTCATTTTTTTTTTCATTTTTTGCCAAAAAAATTACATTTAAATCATTTTTTCTGGCAATAATAATCTGAAATTTATTATGTGTATTCTAACTCAGATAACACTAAATGTCAATATATATATATATATATGTATATACCCGTTTATACGCTTTTTAAAATCACAATTCCGAACGTAGCCAGTCCCCTAAGGTATGAATTATAGGTAAGAAAAGCATTTTGATTATAAGTTTCACATAACGGTGTTTTGAGCATAAAGCGAGGGATTGTAATATTCTGACTTATTGCATAATAATAAGATTACTGGATAGCGAAATAGTGATTTTTTGATCGATCCGATTTCCCAAACACCTCTCTAATTTCAGATCAGAATTTAGTTGGGAAAGTGCAGAAAGGCGTGAAAATTATCACACTTCTTAATAAGCGTGAACTTGACTTCTTTTTTTAATGCTACAGAAAAATGGTTCACATGATGAGAGAGAAAAATAAACACTGATTACTTTATACTAGTGGGATTCAAAAGTTCCTGGACTGAGCCCATAACGTGGAAAATTTTTGCAGTGTAGAGTAACTACAATAACATTTTAGTGTTATTGCATTCTTCTTTTCTACAAAAAGTTTGTTCCAAATCACGTGGTAGGTAGGTCGCCACGGCGTCGTATTTTGTAGACGAATGTATTTAGTCGTTGGAGATTGAAAGAAATCGCGTTTGTTGAGCGGATGTTAATTTTTATGTTCGTTCGGGAAAAAGTGCTACTGAGACTTACGAAACGTTGAAGCAGGTATAAGGCTGAGATACATTATCACGAACGCAAGCTTTTTAGTGGCATCGTCGCTTCAGAGAAGGCAGGGAAAGTGTCGAAGACGACAAACGCTCTGGACGTCTACGAGTGAGGGAATATTAACGTCGGCTTTGCACTGCTAAGTTACACGAGAGCTTTTGGCAACGGACCTCGTAATTTTGAGCCCTGGTCAATTGACGATGACGACAGCTGAGCTGGCACCATCTCGCCTAATTATCACACCACATCAATAGGACGTTTGAGCTCTTGACATATTTAACGTGCATCGCTCCCCTACACTGTGGGTCTTTAGTGGTACTGGGCTCGAACTCGTGAAAAACCAGCCATGATCCGATACCTTGACCACTAGGCTACCGCGGCCACATATTAACACCGCACTGTTCAGCTACACGAGGGCTTTTGGCGACAGACCTCGTAATTTTGAATCAAGTGCCGAGGCCCCCCCCCCCCCCCTTTAATCTAACTACCAAACCACACCACACAAACGTGAAGACGTTTGAGCTCTCGACAGATTTAACGTGCATCCTTCCCCTACACGGCGGGTCTTCAGTGATACTAGGCTCGAAGTCATGACACGCCGTCCACGAGCTCGTTTGGACTTCCACAGACTTCTCACATCCCTGAAAACATCGAAAAGGTTTCTTTTGAGGTACGTAAGGACAGGCTTCAAACAATAGCAGAATCAATTTGGATATCCTCGACCACATGTCAATGGATACTGACTACGGATCTTAACATACATTGGGTGTGTCAACATATCGTTTCCCTCAAGTTAAACGCAGATGAAATTAGAAGTGCATCGCAGGCTGAATTAAAGGACATAACTAAAAATGGATTCTAGAAATGTTTGGATGACCTCTAAAAGCTATGGCAAAAGTGTGTTGTTACTTAAGGGTTTTATTTCGAAGGAGGGTGTGTTTCAGTAGTTTAATTGGTAATATTTTTTTTAGTTATGGACTCAATCCAGGAACTTTTGAGTCCTACTATGTATTCTTTTATCCCAGTATCTACTATATATAAAATCTTGCTTCCATTCAATAATTAATCTCATTTGATCATCCTAATTAATCTTTCTCTAAATCAATTTGTATTCGGTCGACTCGATGAAAATTATCGAAAAGTTATTTGTAATTTTTTTACGTATGAGATTATTTATGTTAATAATTGGTCTATTTCTATGGGACCACTCGCGATAATAATCACCCAAATATAATCTTTCGACGAAAAATAAAATTAACTTCAGTTATTGCATTTTAATTTGTTATATATACTCAAGTCTCGGTTCCTTACGTACAGGAAACATTTATCAAGAACAGTCTTGAAACATCTTCCCAATCAATAAGGTAGTTAAGAACCTGTTTCTAATTATTCATATTTCAATTAAGGTTTTTCAGACATCTATAATTTTGAATCTTTATGCACGAATTAATTACATCGATTTAACATGTTGCTGGATGAATATGATATGCTAAGCGGAATGAAACATCCTGTAACTGATTTCATAAGTTAAAAATACCGTGTTTAAATCATACGTATCTCTTTATTCGTATCATGTTAAATAAGTTTTATACCATATACTTCCAATTATTTTTCTTTCAAAATGTTTGCAGGAAATTTAAAGTAATTTGCATTTGAAAAGTAATATTAAAAAAAAAAATTTTTTTTATTCAATTTCTACTTAGGTCAACAATGATAAATTTTATTTGAGTTACTTTTTATTAAGTAATTACAATTAATATAAATATGTAAAAACAAATAACAGAATCACAATATTAAGTGACAAAATAGAAAGCGATTTTCCTTTCTATATATGGTGTTAAACCTATGTTTTGTTTGTTACTATTTATTCATTCATAAATCACAGTTTCAGAAATTAGGCTCTCCCAGGTAGAATTCGAATCCACGATCTTAGATTAGAAGTCCAAAGCGCTAGCCTTTGCGCTACAGGGACACAACGAGCTATTTTCCTTTTTATATAGGGTGTTGAACTATTATTTTTGTTTGCTACTATTTATACATTAATTAAATTTAATTAAGGAATTAATATTTGAAAAAACTGTATTAACATGAAGTGTCATCCACTACAAGTTTAAAAAATGTATTTGAACTTGAATGGATTAATAGAAAGTATTTCATTAACGATTAAAAATTTGAACAAGATATATATATAGGGAGAGTGTGAACTGATAGTGGGAATTGAAAGAAGAAGAGACAAATTAAACTGTACAAATTTGAGCTGAAAAGTTTGAAAAAGAATGAAAATAAATGAATAAATTATATATTTTTTTTTTTGTTGATATCAGGAAACATTAATGGTTTTAATAATCTGCGGAAAACGCATTATGTTCCTTTTCTAAACTGAAACTTAAAAGGAGCTGTGTTTCAGAAAATAAATTTAGGTGATTTTCTAAGATAACTTTTTTTTATGCTTCTAATTACTAATTTCTTACAAGGATATCAGTTTTTTATTCATTATGTTAATGATATATTCGTTCATAACATTAACTAAATTCGGTAGAATTTAACTAAAAATAAAAGCTCCTTCATTCAACTCATAAATAAGCTCAAAATATTTCTGTTTTATTAATATGCATTAAATTAATTAATACTAATTATTAATATTTTTAATTAATAAATTATTATGAGTTATAGTTATAAGACAATTATCTTTTGTATATATTAGAAAAGAAGTTCGAACGTCGCGTATTAGCTAATTATGGAAGAAAAATCAATAGTAAATTCGTCAAAATTTTATAAATGGTACTTATTCACAGTCATCAAAAAATGTAAATATATTTAAATTTTACTTATCATGAATACAAAAGATACGCTTTACGTTGTACATAAAAAAGCTATTCTAAAAGTAGTACTTTTAATAAGATAAGTAACATTTAAAAACCATTCACCAGTAGTTTAACATTTTTAAATTCAGTGATAAGTCTAATATTTTAAATTAAACGCTATTTTACATAAAACTAAACAAATTCGTTTATATACCAGCAATAGTAATTGTTGAATACTGTTTGTAATCTCATTTTAAACACCACCAAACAAAATTTACATAAAAATAAAATGCACATCACAATAAAATCATAAAACAATAAATATAGTGTTGTTCTTTTTGTGAAATTATTTCCACGCAGCTTTCTGAGTGGAAATAATTTATTTAACACAAACGATTACGAAAAATGGCATACAGCAAAGTAGCTGACCACTGCACACAGCATCTGATCGGCGTGGACCCCATAGAAGAAAAGCGTGGAAGAGAAGCGGGAAAACGCGTGTGGGCGAATCAGACAGTTATCCTTCCACCAGAAAAAATAGTTCACTCACTTCAACCTAACATATTGCATAGTTAAAAAGTTGGTTCAATGAAACACAAAAGTAAATATTAGTCGTTTAAAAAAATATTAACTTTAAAATTTTTATTTAAATATATATCAATAAATAAATTCTTAAGTATTATAATGGAAATATATTCGGTTGATTAATTGTTTACTAAAGCCGGATTTTGAAGCTACACGAAGACTATTGGGAACGGTCCTCGAAATTCTTAACCTAGATCAAGTGTCGAAAACAACACCAGAGTTAGAACCCCACTCTCATAATTTACACATCGCACCAACGTGAGAAGTTTGAGTATCGACAAATTTAGCCGTGCATGAGATCATCTGCACGATGGGAGTTTGCAAGCAACACGTCTCGATAAAACAACACCAACCATGAGTTCGTTACCATAATCACTTGTAGTATACTGTGGCCACATGAATATATGTGTATGGAATTAATAAAAGTTTTTCCAAGAAAGAAAAAAGTATTTCAGAAACTTAACAAATAGTAATCTTTTTCTTAGTTCTTCCGATTTCAAAATTTTAAATTGTGGCTTAAATCAGTTATCTTTTTCTTTTTTTTTTCATCCAACTAAAATTAATATCTAAACAAGTCCGTACCCAGATTTATAAACTAATTCCCTATAAATAAAAATAGACCCAAATTTTTATTGATTGACTTAAATTCAAAAGCCTATTTTCAAAAGAAAAAAATCTTTTTTTTCAAGAATTCAATCAAAAATTTTATAGAATGTGTAATACATTATATTAGAAAGAGAAATTTATTCTTAAGAAAATACTTTTATTTATCTTAAATTTATCCATTCACATGAATAAATCTGAGTTAAATATATTTTCTTAATCTCTTTTATAATTTTAAAGAATAAAAATAATAATAATAAAAGTTTTATGAAACTGGAAAAAAATCTTACTAAAATGCAATATTAAAATCATTCAATAAAAATTACAATAAAGTACTGATACGTGATGCAATATAATGTTTAGGCACGATATAATTAGTCCCAAATTTATATCTAAACCTTTCTTAGTAAGGGTATTTCTTTGAACATAAAGCAATTTATTTTTATGTAACCTTAAGGAAACAAAACTAGCGGGTAAATGCGTGTTGAGTTAGTTCTCAAATAATCCATAAAAAAAAATAAAAAAATTAATACAGTAATACAGGAATGTTTTTGACTTCAAAATGTTTTTAAATGCAGATGGAAAATAAAGTATAAGAGTGTTATATTTTTATTTGCATATAAATAAATTCAAATATGTAGATTTTTGTTCATGAATATGCTCGTGTGGAAAGAAAAAAAAAATCTCATTTTGAATAAGCAATATTTATACTTCACTCTTCAGTACCAGGTATGGTGTTTTAAAAAACGATATAAATATAAAAAAATATGACTAATGAAATATTAACTGAAATACCTGTACCACGAAAATTTAAAAAAAAAATATAAGATAGAAAAAATATTTCATACTTATAAGATTAGCAAAAACCATGCTCAAAAAAAAAGCTTTAGGCAATTTATATACATCTCCCTATACCAACCACCCAAAACATGTGCCGAAATAAAATTATATATTTATAATTATGAGTAAAAATATTCATAAATAATTTTAATTATGTATGATCCCAAATTTGTTTTTATATGCAATCGATATATTTATATACTCATATATAGAGCATAGTTATCTTTCAATCCGTCTAGAACATGTGAAAAAATATGTATTATGTTCTAAAAAGAATAAAATAACATCAAATAAAGATGCATTGCATTTTTAGTTTTAAAAATTAATGAGAATTCCACATTCAACTATTTATATGCAATTAGAACTTTCAATTAATACATTAGATTTAATAATTAATGTATTGATATTCAAATTACATTAATTGTTGGTCAATAAAAAAGGATCTTATGGTAATATACCAGAAGCTTAAACAATTAAAATTTTGTACCTTAAAAATTATATGTAATAAAATAATATTTCAATTACTTTAATTGAAGATCTAAAGAAAGTTTTTATAAAACAATTTTTTTACAAAATACTAATTTTTAGACATAGCTTGCCAATATAATTAAGAGAAATCAATAAGTCAATAAATCTTTATTCGAGTATTTTAAACTTGATTTTCTTTTATAATAAATAATATAAATCATACTTTGCTGATATAAAAAAAACTATTAGTAAAAAAAAATAAAAAATGTTTGAAGAGTTACGAATACCATTTTCAAAAAATAAGTTTTCTTTAAAATATAAATAAATGTTGATCATTAAAATCAAATATATATATAAATGTATTAATACTCGACAAAACAAAACTATTTTTTGACAATGCATAATGTAGTAACAGCTACAACACATTGAGTATAATATATATATATATAAAACTTTTCAAGAAAACATAGAATCATTTCTCGAGTTTATAAAGTAAAAAAAAGATATATTCATCCATGCAGATCTCTTTTTAAAAGAAGAAAACGTACAAGAAAATTTTGCATTATAAAATCAAAATTACTCACAATGAAATCATAATTTGAACGTCCATCAATTTGGGCAGTGGAATATCTCCTAGTTCCAGGTAAAGTCCAACTCTTTGAAATCACCATTTAAACAAATGTTCAAGAATCCAAATCACATGCTTCCATAAAGCACAACAAATCGGTTTTTTCGACTAACTACAAAAGTAAAGCCGAACACATCGTTTTTACCAGTTTTGGGGAAATAGAAAAACAGTTTTCTTCCCGCTTTCCGAGAAACGACTGAATGATTGGCTGATTTTATCTAATGCTACCTAGAGAACACTCCAGTCAAATCTGGCCGATGTGACTTTTCACTGTGTCGCTGTGTTCTGTAGGTTAATAGGAGGAAGAAAAATAAGAGAGGATTTAGAAGCTTTTTTTGTTCTTTTTAACAACACACAGATTGTTATGCGTTCTCGTTGACTTCACATGCTTTGGATGGTAGGATCCATTAGACTCTTGTTGGACCATAGAATTTTCAAGGTTTTTGGAATAAAGCGTATTATTAGTGACGTAATAAATTGCAATTACAATCAACAGATTCTTTACGTTTTTGGCAATAATTTAGAATTTATTTTAATTCTTAACGTGAATTAAATAAGTGTTTTGTCTGTATTGAATGAAAATATTTGCTCACTGCGTTCAATGATTTAAATAATTTTTTTAAGTCTGTTTATTGATTTTTATACGAAATAGATAGAGTATTTGGGGAATTTACTAACCTATTTAAATTATATATACCAGTGTATTTTTATTGGAATTCTAAATAACCCTTTAGAAGAATGAAAGATAAAAGAATTTTTTATTGGTTCACATTTATTCTTTTCACCGGAAAATATTTTCATTTCAATATCAAGAATAAGTTTTTATGGGTTCTCAGATATATATTTTTTTTTTAAATGTGATAGTTCAATTTTTTATTTCATGAATGCATAGTAAATACAAATAAAATAAGTACAATAATCTATATTTGGGAAGATAATTATTATAGAAATATCATAGGATAAACATTGTATTCAGGAATTCAAGATGATTGACAGACAGGAATTTTAAGATACAAGAGGATTACCTTTTTACTGTTAAAAATGAAACGACAGGTTCTTCTAGCTGGTTTTGAAGAAATCTGATGAATTTGATTGACGGCTAAATGTTAACTTTCTTATAGTAAGTAACAGAAAAAAAAATCAGAATGACTATGGAGAAAAGTAAGAAATTCAACATTATAATAATAATACAGCAATTTTAAGATAACGGCGAAATGATTCGAAACAGATATGAAGCACCTCCGAATATTTAAACTCATGTTTTGTTTTGTTTTTCCAAACGATATTTACTCTCGAAAATAACGATTTTTCTTTTTAAAAAAATATTGGATATCATTGTCTAAACATTTGTAAAATGAATATCAATAACAGAAGCATTTTTTTAAAAAGATTTACAACTTAAATTCCGAGAATTCGAACTCCATTAATATTGTTCAAAAGCATTAATTTCATTAAACTCTTCAGGAGCCTGTATTATTTTTGTGAAATATTATATTTTTTTTAAAAAATTATCTTCTCAAACTTTTAAGACTTTTTCATACTAGAGTTCATAATAATTTCAATCAAATCGAATTTCAATACATTTTAAATTTAGTTAAAAGAAAATTTATTTGTTGATATTTAAACTCTTCGTATGAGAATTTTGCACTCAGTTTTAATATTTAATAAGTCAACTTATCTCAAACCCAAAAATTGAGTAACTGAGGTTTAGAATTTTTATTTTAGAACATAAAGAAGAGTATGTGTTTCACGTTCTTCTTACATTTCTCATTTCATAAGAGCTTTGAAGCTCCCTCTATTTCAAAGTACATAAGCCACTATTATTCCTTATGATTGCCTTTGACAGAATCAGGATTCGAACTTACAATCCAACTATAGTCGTTCATTCAAAAATGGAGACCACCAACACAGGATTTACTCATACGTTGAAACTGTGGAACAAAAAGGAAACAACACGAAAAAAATCTGCTACCAAAATTCCTTGAGTTCAATGAGTATTTTTTTTTAAAAAAACATAAATAATAATTACTTTTTTTTAACGCTTTAAATTTTTAAATCTAATTGCAAAAGTCATAATTTTTTAACAGAACACAAAGTTATTTTGACAAAAATTGTATAAGAACTTCAAATTCAAGAGGAGGACGTAATTATTTTCTTACAAAAAAAAAAAAAACTAAAAATTTCTAATGTATATCAAAAGACAAATGAAGAAATGCACTTAAATTTTGTGTGTGTGTTATTTTTAGGAACACATGCAACACCTGTTATTTCTAATTACTTTACATTCTCTATAACGCACACTTTCAACACAAATATAAACTCGAAATTTACGGGTGCATTATATAAATATACGGGGGCCGGATATAAAAATGACAACTTGAAAAATGAAGAAATAATTGAGCAAATAAAAAAAAACTCAGATTTCTACACGTAGATAAAACTCTTCACTTAAAAGAAATGACGTACCTTATGAACTTTTAATAACGAAATACTCCTTATAAACTTTGTCTCCCTCCCCTTTTCATGTACATAAGTGTTATAGTTTTAGAAGCAAGCTTTTTTTCTTTCTAAATCCTGAGATAATACTTCGAATAAATAACTTCAAAAAATAACAGTATTGTAAGTGTATTTCAGGTTTTTACGTAAAAAGTGGGTACAGTTATACAATGAATATACCTAAAACTAAAAAATGCAGTTTGAAAGTATAGATACATGTGCAATACGCTGGAATATATGGTATTTATTACACCCACAAGAAATGTAGTGCATTTCTAATTACATTTTTGCAAAGGATGTCTAAATATACAGATTGCGAAGTAACATCATATTTTCACAAAAAATTTTTGTCTTTAAGGTATCCGACTACGTTCGGGAAAGTTATTTTTTAAAAGGAGTAAATAATAATTTTTTTGATTTTAGGTCACTTTGATTAATATATGATAAAAATTTTTTTAAGATACTATTACAGTAAAAATTATTTAAGATATTTTTGGCAAAAATGAAATAGAATTACTATTAAAAACATTCTCCTTTAAGAAATGTTCTATAATAATAATATTTTACCATAAATAGCTCATACCTCTGTACAGAGCCTGAACTAGGATTTTTGAAATATGTAACTTAGAAGTAAATTTATCCATATTTTTAATACAACAGAGAGGAAGAAATTATAAGAAAAAACACCGATAATTATTTCAATTCGTAATAACCTGAAAATAATGTGAATTTTACAAAAATCCTAGTTCAGGACCTTCTGGAGAAATCTTAACTTTATGTAAGCAAAATATTTTTATTATAGAAGCATGTTTCATAAAAGGAGAATGTTTTGAAAATAGGTAATTCTAAGTTCAATTTTTGCCAAAATATTGCATTTAAATAATTTTTTATTCTAATCATATTCTTAAAACAATTTTATGCATGTATTTTAATCGAATTGATTCTAAATACCATAAAAATTATCCCTTTATGCACTTTTTTTTAAACCGGTTTCTGAAAAAAATCGGTCCCTTTTAAATTCTTGGTAATACAAAATAAAGATTAAAAAAAAAGTAAAATACTAAAATTCTTTGAGTGTTGTACTTTTTACTGTTCCTTCGCGATTAAAATAAAGTTAAGTCAATAAGAACACCAAAAATTTAAAACTAGCTTATCAGATTCACAAAAATAAGATTTGAAAAGAAACGAAACCCGCAGTTTTGGGTTCAAAAACGAATTTAATGTTTTTTACGGAGGTTTTACCCACTAAAAAAAAAACAAAATTGTTTAGCCAGACGATGTTGGGGAGTTTCAGTAAAGGGGGGAAACCCCCGGGACCCCGGATTCAAAAAAACTAATCAAGAGATTGAATTTTTGTGTAAGTTATATTTTAAAAGTTTTTTCTCATCAAAATTTTCTTAAATGAAATTTAAAAAAATTTATGTAGTCGGATTTTCATATAACGAAGCCCAAAATTTCCCAAAAAAAGTTAAATTATATGGAAAATTCGTTATAAAGAGGTTCATATTTCAATTTTCTTTATAAACCACTGAAAACAAGTTTTAAATTCATACACTATATATTAAAAAAAGTAATTATCAACACCTTTTTGTAAATCAATAATATTTATTTTATATATCTTACGCATCAAAAAGAAGAGGAAGAAAACTGCAAGGGAAGTTTCTTGACGACTTTACCCACTTTGAGAAGAATTAAATCTTTCATTTTGATGCTTAAGCACTTACGTTTTGACATTTTCGAGATACAAGAAACGAAACTACCAGTACGACCGATAAACACTACAAATGAATGGAGACTAGTTCAAAGACACGAGACAACTCCACTGAGAGAGAAAAGGGATATCGACGATGTTTCCAGTGAACCGGACAATAGGGGGTTAAAAAGGGTGCACTTTTCGGGTGAAACGCCCAGGGAAATTTATTGCCGGGGAGTTAGGGCCAATAAAAAACCGTTCAAGATTTATGACCACCATAAATAAAGTTAAAAAAGAGAATAACTTGAAATGTCCAGAATATTTTTTAAATAGAGGGGAAAAAAAAATTTAACCCCAAGAAAAAAAGTTCGTTATATAGAAAAACCCCTATTGGGAGGTTTTTTGGTTCCTGAAATGTTCTTTGGGTTTCCCGGAAAAATTCGCAATGAAAAAGGTTTTGGTAATATGGAGGTTCGACTGTATATATTATTTTATAAAAAATTAATGAATTTTTTAATTATTTTTGGGGGATTAATAAATTATTGGGGGAAAAGAAACTAATCTAACGGAACAGTTTTAAGCCCTGAGTACTAGACGACTAGACGCATTTTAATTTTTTGCATTTAATATACAATTTACAAATAAAATTTACGAGTGAACAAATGGTTTGGTAAGTATAATAAAACAATAAGGGTAGTTTATCAGTGGGATTTTCAAAAATTGGAAAAATAATAAAACAAGTGATCAATAATTTTTATCTAATTTTTTAAATCATATTTTATAGCACAAATATCAAAAATTATTTTTATTTAAATTTTTGGATTAAAATATTTTCTTATTATAAACCCCACACCAATAACAGGGGTTAATATAAACCTGGTATTTATATATATATATATATTACGACTTTTAAATTTTTTAAATTCTGAAATCCCCATGGCTTACAAGGCTATTAAGCTAAAAGTATTCCTGATATTTGACAACGGACAAACAGCTAAGTGTAAGCTGACTGACGGACAGAAAATATTGAAAATTGGTGGTAGTTCAACAAAAGATCTCCATATGCATTTATTTTCAATGCTTAAAAATAAAGTCGTAAGACCATCTACTTCTACCCAAGGAAATTAATTAGAATTAAAAGTTCACCAAAGAAAAAAGCAAATTAATTAAGTGTTTTAATTTGTTTCGATAAATAATAATATTAAACCAATTTTTTAATTGTTTCCAGTTTTATTATGTAATTTCAACTACGCTAATGTGTAAGCATTTTTAACAAATAGTCCAATTCTAATCCCGGGATTTGCATAATGCAATCCCGAAATCCCGGAATTGAAAATATGACACGGGATTGCAAACCATTATTCAAAATGCAACGCTTGTTGCGGGAAAAAAAAAACCTAAAATTTTTTCATTGAAATGGTATTTGGAAATTCAATGTTTTTACAATTCCCGGTTACACATGCATTTGATAAAATGCATAAAATACTCTAGTCATAACATACCATTGAAGTGAAAGATGATATCCTTAAAGCTCGTGGATAGGATTGGTTTGCAACAGACCTTGAAGTGTGAAGTGCATCATCTACAACCTGAAATAATTCTTGCAATATCTGTATACTCCAAACTGTATAAAGATTCTAATTAAAAACAAACCGTGTTCGGTCAAACGTGACATATTTAAGTTTGATTCCAATGATGTAATATGAACTCTTAGCAATTTATTATTCATTAAGGACAGCAAATAAATGCCTACCAATCTTTTAGAAACAGATTGGAACATTTTCGAATGAGTTTAAATCAACGTAGTATACAGGAAGATGAATCACTGCTGTATCGTATCAGTACAGGAAGGGTTCAGATATGCTTCAATGATATTTTAGGTGAAAATAGGCTTTTTTATTGAATAAAAAGAAATTAGATAAAAATCCCACTAGTCAAATGTTGAAGATTACCTATGTTAACTTAATAAAAGAGGAAAGACTTATCTTAAACTTTGAAATATATCCATCATCCTTTCTCATTATTTATAGAACCAAATACTAGTGTACACATAGTTGTTCACACTAATTCTTTAAAACCATTCGAAACTAACGAAGAAATCCTCCGACTTTTTTTATTATTCATTTAGTATATAATTTTTAAAATGAATTTTTTACCTTTTCAAAATTTTAATTTTTAGAACAAAATGTCAATATTTTTAAAAATTCTTTTTAAAAAAACAAATCGAAATTTTTCTTTTTATTTTATTATTTTTAAATATTTTATTTCCCCCAATATTTTTTAAACTTTTCATTTTTTATGAACCAAATATAAAAAATAAAATTTTTAAATAATTTTAAAAAAAATAACGAAAATTGATTTTTTTTATTATTTATAAATTTTTTAAAAAGAATTTTTTTTACCAAATTTTAAAAATATTTTTTAAAAAAAAAAATAAGGGGCAAATATTACAAAATTCTTTTAAAACATTAAATAAAAGAAAACCCCCGATTTTTATTTTATTTTTTTTTAAATGAATTTTATTTCCCAAATTTACATTTTCCTTTTAATTTTTTCCAAAAACTTCAAAAAAAATTTATTTTTTAAAAATTAAATAAGGGAAGAAATTCCCCTTTTTTTACATTTTTAATTTTTTAAAGAAAATTTTTTGAATATTTTAAAAATTTTTCATTTTTTATAGAAAATACTAATTTCATATTTTTCCACTTTTTTTTTAAAACCATTGAAAAAAGAAAATCCTGATTTTTTTTTAACAAATTTTTAAAATTTTTTAAAAAAGATTTATTTCCCGGTATTTTCAAATTACCCAAAACCCCTTTTTTTTCTGTTTTTTAAAAAAAATTAGAATAAAAAAAAACGTATTTTTTTTACAAAAATGAAAGAAGTAATTAAATTTAAATTTTTTAAAAATATATATATTATTAAAATAAAAAAGGAATTTAAAGTAAAACTAAAAAAAAAAAGAAATTAAAAAAAAGAAATAAAAAATTTTGGGGGAAAAAATCTTACAGAGATATCTAAACATGTTTATAATAAATTTCAGAATCTGATTTAAAATGTTATTTAAAAGAGCATTGAAGTTAACAGTTGGAGTGGATTAATTTCTTTAAAATTTAACTGATTTTTCCAAGTCATTAGTGTGCTTTATTTTGCTTTAAAAACTTCTAGAAAAAATTTGTGAAATTATTGACACATTAATGGTAAGAAATTCTTTTATCCGAACAATATTTTAATTCATCGTAAGCAAAACACTTATGGAGATTAATTAAAAGTTCAAATTTTTATCAATACATTAGCCTAGAACCGTCTATTCCAGTGAATTCTTACTTATTATATTATTTTCTCTATCTTTATTTTTCAATTGTAACCATTGTTATAGAATTTCCCTTAGAATTTTAAACCCTAATATAAATTTTTAAAAATAATTAATACCTTATACCCCGGCGTATTACACTCACCTGGCTAAAAACGCGCTCGTATACTTTACAACTGCAATTTTTAATTTTTAAGTATATTCACCGCATCGCGTGCTCACTTTTTTGTTTACGAAGAAACCTGAAATGCACATGTACAATTATCTTATCTTTTGAAACCTATATATAGTGCGTGAGTTGATAGTAAAAACAGGCAATGAAAACAAACCTGACATAACTACAAAGTCACTTATAAAATGTAGTATATCTAACAATCTAGATGGAGCGGAAGATGAATACTTATTTATAGATCAAAGTAGCAGCGATTGTAAAAAAAAAATGAAACAGAATTCGTTGATGTGCCTGAAGAAATAACGGAAGACGAATATGGCGAACTTTTCATGTTACCCAAAAATGGAAACTCATAAGGCGTGCCATTTCTTGTAGACAAACGGTATTTGGACACATGCAGAAATCTACTTTTATTATGCTCAACTTTTCTTTACTTATCCCGGTGTATAATGCGCATGTGTTAATTTCAATTTTATTTTTTTAATTAAAAGTGCTCGTTATAGGCCGGAAATACAGTAAGTAAATTTTTAAAAATAAAAAAATAAATTTTCTGAAAACTTAATAAAAACAAGTAGTATAAAAAAATTTTAAGTCAATTCCTACTGAGGTCAACAAAGAAAAATTTTGTTTTAGTTACTTTTTATTAAATAGTTACAATTAATATAAATATATATATACATATGACAGAATCACAATATTAAGTAGCAAAATAAAAAGCGATTATCCTCTCTATATATGGTGTTGGACTATTATTCTTGTTCATTACTATTTATTCATTAATTATTCAAATATTAATGAATCAATATTTGAACAAACTGTATTAACATCAAGCGTCATCCACTACAAGTTTAAAAAATGTATTTGAACTTGAGTGGATGAATAATTGAAAATTTGAACAATATATATATATAAACATATATATATACTGTAAAATCCGGCGTATAACGCGCACGTATACTTTCAAGCTGTATTTTTTAAATTTTAGGTATATTCGCCGTATAACGCGCACCCCCTTTTTTACGAAAAAATTTGAAATTGCAATTTTCTTATGTTTTAAAGTCATTATTTATTGGATGAATCATTCCAGACTCTCTTTTGAAAAAATAGTATACTTCTAGAACTATACAACCCTTTTAAGCTCAAGAAGGGGGGGGAGACCCAATCAGCGCCATGGCTGGATTTTTTCCACGCTTTTCTATAAACATTGATTCCTTTCCCTTTCGTGTGATGTACGAGGCGGACGATTAATTTTGAAATAAATTAGAACAAGTCTGAGACTTATTACGCTCGCTGTCTGTAGTATATTCAATATTATGAATAATACTGAATACGCTTCAAACAGCGAGCAGTTAAAATGGTCCTGGTGAACGAAGCAAAACACAGTGCGGGTTTTAAGATCTAAGCGATTCAATTTGCGAAAAGAAAATGGAAATCGTGCTGTAAGCAAGGATGTTTGATATTGGCGAAGCTCCATAAGGGAGTGGGGAAAAATGAAATGCAGTAATTACTGCCAAGAAGAAATGTGCTTTACGTAAGGAGTAACGAAATGGCCTATTCCAGAAGAAAGTGTTGCGAACTGGATCCTAGAAAATCACCTGAATGGATTAATTGTAAAAACAGAACAGTGTACGTTTATTCGCCTTAAAAAGGTCAAAAAGAATGCCTTTTTTTGTTATCCAACAAAGAAAGTTCATAAGGTATGTTATTTCTTTTAAATAAACAGTATTTCGCGATATATATAAGTCTAGAGTTTTTCCAATACTCATTTTTTAAAGCTCTCATTTTATACATGGCGTATAACGCGCGCCCCTAACTTTCGATCTTATTTTTTGTGTTAAAAGTGCGCGTTATACGCCTGATTTTACGATGTATATATATATAGGGAGAGTGTGAACTAAGATAAGGAATTGAAGGAGATACACTTCTTCTAAATATTAAAAAACAGAGAAATAGTAATCAATAACACATATACATTAGCATAAAAGTAAAGCAAAATAAATGTAGATTGAATTTTTACAAAACCGTTTCAGCACGAAATCATTTTACATACATTTTGTTTTTATTTACTTTACCCAAAATACCCCATGTATTATTTTCTTTAAAAAAAAAGTAAAATTAATCCGAATATTTTTTCTACTTAAAAATGAAGCTTTTTCTTTCTTTTTAAAATTTTCAAGTACACGAATCTTAGTAACCGAGGTGTACGGAACAAACAGTATCCGACGTTATTTTGTGCCGAGAGTTCAGTCAGGTATTTTGCCAGTGGCACGATTTTTCATGAATTTTGCTGCTTTTTATCCTATTGCTATTTTGTGATTTTTATATACTTTATGGAGATCGCTACTTTGTGCTACTTTTCAACCATATATAAAAGTATTAGAACAAGTTTCGAAAAAGGTGAAAAATGGTAGGCGTAGTCTCTAAAAAAGAAACATAGAGTTTCAGTATATTTTATCACTCTGAGCAATCCCAGGTAGCATAATTTCTCCTCCTCACCACCGCCTTGATATCAGAACCTATACGGGACTCTCCTATTTTGCCACTCTTTTCCACTGTAAGTGGTAGAGAAAAAAAGAGAATGATGGGATTCTTCCTAATCCGATAGAGGCATAGAAAATGTATGACGTAATATTCCTTAAAAAATAGACGGAGAGGGCTGGGCATAAATAAGCTGGGAAGTAATTGTAGAGAAAGGACCAAATTCTTGCTTTCAGGAACTAGAAGTATATTTAATATAATTATCATCAACGGTACCATTGAATTAAAGAATAAAAATCTATTTTTGTAATTAACTTGTTGCATCTCTAGACTTACTAAAAGGTACCTACAATTGTGGCAGAAGTAAGCACTCGTCATCTAGAGATTATATGATAAAAATCTGATTATAAATCCCTTTTTGAAGGTTTTACCTGGATTCAGTGGTTCAGGCCTCTCATTTGCGGGTAGCCCAGGGATTCTAGGGCGCTCAAAGCCTGAGATTGGCCTTAAATTTGCATTTTACCGGGCTTGGGGTTCTACAAAGAGCGGCTTCCTGCAAGGGGCCTAATATTCTCCATTGCGCCACTGCCTGAATTCCTCTCTTTTCCAATCAACTTCGCTTCTCTTGCTATCTCTATACTTAAATTAACTGAGTAGTCGTGGCATTTACGTTACAGCCGGTTTTGCGGCGGTGGCCAGTTGTTTATGTTTCGAAAGTCGATGTATTTGGTCGCTGAAATACTAGATACATTTTTGGATCAAACACAAGAGTTTACATTATTTGCGCTTTGGAAACACAGCTTCTATAACCAATAAGTAAATGCCACTGTAGGGCATTTTTCCAGAATGACGTCAAAAAAGAAGACAAAATTAAGAGATCAGATATACCTCAAACTGTTGATCATTCTCAATGAGGGACTTGCTGCGTTGATTTCATTTCCATCGCTACAAATGCTTCAATACAATTCAGAATTTATAAAAAGGAATAAGCAGATCCACGATATTTAGCAGGAAGAATTTGAGATATATTTTAAATGAATTAAATAATTTAAGCATTTTAACGTAGTTTAAAAAATTAAAAAAAATATGTTTTTGAATTTCAAGAGAAAATCGATTTGCTACTTTTTTTCCCCTCTTCGTGCTACTTTGCTGCATAAGTTTCTGGAAACTCTGGTTCCAGTGCCATTAAAAGCCCATCGTGCAGTAAAGCCGATTCATCGAGATTCTGTGTGAGTTATAAGAATACTTTTAAACGTGCATAAAGAGATTTGGATCAAAACTAAATTTAGTACAGAATAATCAAAGACATATTTTAAGCAAGTTGTATCGTAGATCATCATAATAATAAATGAAAAAGGAGAATTGAAAGGATGGAAGAAATTACTTATATTCAGTGGCGCATACAAGGGATGAAGGGTCCCCAGGTCCGGACCTCCCCATAGTCCTTGATTTTTTTTCTTCACTTGATTATAATCCTATGTACCGTAAAATCCGGCGTATAACGCGCACTTTGAACCCACAAAAAATAAGATCGAAAATTAAGGGTGCGTGTTATGCATACGAATTCTCACAAATAGCTTTAAAAAATAACAAAAGGATGGACATAAAAAAATTTACTTCTAGATGTATCAGTACACTATTTTAGCCCCAAAAAACAACGCATATGAGAAGAAGAACAATTGCTTAGTTCTAGGAAATATACAGATTTTTTTCAAAAGTTTGGGATAATACCTTGAATAAAATTACTTCAAAACAAAAACAAGTATATTAATGCTTCAAGATTTTCGTTAAAAGGGGTGCACATTATACAGCGAATATACCTAAAATTAAAAATTAAGCAGAAGTGTAGGTGCGCGTTATACACCGGTGCGCGCGTTATACGCCGGATTTTACGGTATATAGTACGTAAAGTTTAATTAAGTATTTATTTAGTATTAGTGAATTTTATTAGTTGAAAGTACTTAATTATTTTATTTAAGAAGGCCCAGTAAAGCTGAATCGCGAGGTGCATTGCGCTTACCCACCGCAGGTCAGGTTCGTCCGGGCTGGGAAAGGTCGATTCAGCCTTTCACCCCTTCAGTGGGTTGATATAAATGAGTACCAAGCTTGTTTGTGAACTGAACACTGGGGGTTTCAAGTCAGACTGACCAATTGACCGGAACATCTGCACATGTACCCCTGCGCCTAGAGTCACGTAAACTGAGATATGCACAGAAGGCCGTGGCCTTCATGGGCTGTGGCACCACTCAGTTCAATTTAGTAATTATTTGTTCAATAATTAACATTTTACTGTGTTTCTTCCCGAGAATCGACAAAATCAGAAGAATATGTTGGGCGGCGCAATGGAGCATGATACGAGATTGGTGGACTTTCAAACCTGGATCTTCTTCCCCCACCTCTTGAAAAATTCCTGTGTGCGCCACTGCTTATATTCGAATAGTTATCTTCTTGTGATTCATTGTACATTAAAATGTCTCGCACAGAAGCTACGCTAGTACTATGGGGAAGTCATTTTTCTTGTAGATAAAGTTCAATTGTGTCTTATTCCGTAGTATCCAAGGAATTAAAGTTGGGGGATGAGATTCTTTTTGCGTCTATGTAACTAAATGTAAACATTTTCATTATTATCCTTTTTTAATGTATTATTTTCAACGAATGACTACAAAAATACAATTACGAATCTTTATAGTTTATTAATTTTATACTTTTTTTAAGCTGGAGTATGAACTAGTTTGTCATCATCTTCAATCACTCGTGATTCAAATTGGAAACTCTGAATAGACTACCGTTTAGTTCCGGAATTTTGACACTTGGTTTGTCCATGTTAATGTTGCACTGCAAGTAACGTGAGGGTTATTAGGATGATACTCGTAGTTTTCAGCAATAGTCATATTACTGATATATCACCCAAACACGTTCGGAGTACGTTTTGACAAAATAACATATTTAAACATTATAAATGCTTTCTTAGGACTCACTAGCAATAAATACTAATATTTAACCAACAATATTTAAAATAAATTGCCTAAATTTCACAAAAATCACAATTATAAGTGAAATTTTAGCAATATTTTTGTAAAACTTCAAAGGAATTAGAGAAAAAAGTAATAAACTTATATTAGTAAAAGTATTACCCAAACAAATAAGATGCATTTATCTAGAAAATGTACTAAAATTTTAATGTTTTATTAAAATTTGAAAATTCTAAGCTGATTGAGTAAACATTATAAGAAAAGTCGCATTCTTTATGAGACCATTATTTAAATAACAGGCCCTAACTCAAAAAGTATTCATACAATAAGAATTATTTTAGTACATTCTCTAGAAAATAGCATAAATATCAGGTTGAAAAAGTTTTATAAAAATACATTTGTAATATTTTGAGTTATCAGACTCGCCATGATAGATTTTGAACAATTTAAATGCCCATTTCTGGTAGATCAAAGGTCCACTTCCGGTTTTTCTAACTTAATAAAATTTATTGTAGCTTGGCCTCTAGGTAGCATAGAATCAAAACAAAGTAAGTTTTGTAAAGCCAAAAGATAGCTCTATTTAATAAAATACAAAACAAAAATATCTGTCTTGACTGAATTTGGTCATTTTCAACGTGTTCGGATACCTTAAGCTCGTACTTCCATTGGAGCCGTGGTAATTAAATATTGCCACCGAGCTCGGGTCCTGATGGCACTCAAAACCCTTCGTATAGCGAGGTTAAATACATTGAGACTAAAAAGTTTCAAGTTGACGCTTCTTAGAAATCTGAAGAGTAGTATGCCAGTTCAAGTTCCGTCCTTGTCACTTGATCGTGTGATTCAAAATTACAAGAACTGTCGAAAACAACCTCTGTTTTGTCTCTTGTAATGGTCACCCTCCCCGACGTCCATTAGTGTGGGTGAGTCGAAAGAAAGATTAGCTATATTCAAAAAAAATTCTTTCAATTCCTACAAATAGCTCACAATCTCTATATATTTATCTTGGTAGAATTTTCAATCGTTAATAAAATACATTTTAAAGCGCTCAATTGAGCTGAAATTTTTTATACATGATTATTTTGGATGACAATACGATAATTTAACTATAATTAATTAAAATTAATTGACTGTAACTATTTATTTAAAGAATTACAGATACAGCCACGTTGGTTTCATTTTTAGCGACTTGTATCAAAACTTGAAAAGGTTTTTTTCTCACGTTTCAAAGCATTCAGTTGAACTGAAATTTTATATACACGATTGTTTTGGATGGCATTACGATACTTTAATGATAATGAATAAAAACTAATTACCACTTAATATTGTGATTCTGTCACATGTATATACATATTTATATTAATTGTAACTATTTAATAAAAAGTAGCTAAAATAAAACTTTTCTTTGTTAATCTAAGTAGGAATTGACTTAAAAAAAAATTAACTATCAAATTCACAGCAACGACAAAAATTCAAGTACCTATGCTAAGAAATGCACCAATTACTAAATATGGAAAGCAATATATATATAGCGAGGTAGACGAGAAACGAGAAGTCTTAATAAATCGGATCACTTATATCCAGGCAATACACCTTCTAATTCCAAGCGACCTTATCCAATTTATTCTTTAATTAACTAAATCGTCAACTTTAAAATTACACAAATAAGCTACGAAGTACACATGCCTCACTTCCCGTTTAATCAATCACTACTATCCGTTAGCAGTCTAACCTCTCTCTCTTTCTAACTTGAAAGTTTAATCTTTATATACAAGTCTTAATTTATATACTCACATCTTCTTCTTTGAGGTGAGGGAAGGTTTATAATAGAATAATTTTTAAAGAATCAATATTTTTCCAAGAGGATTGTTAGTTGAAAGAACGCAGATAGACCCGTCACACTCTAAGAGCAATGTGAATAAATATATCAATTTATCATTTTAATTCTTTAAAAACTAATTTCAAATCAAGCAGTTGTTGTAAAAAGTAGTTAAATCTATGAGGTTTCTATGCTTTATCTTCACATTACTTAGTTTCTTCGAACGTAGCAAAAGGGATAGTAGCTACAGGTATATGTAACTTCAGAACATAATTTTCAATGTTTACAACAGATAGTATCTAGCACTTTGTAAAAACTATAATTTTAAAAAAAACGATCAATTAATGGATATTTAAGAAAGAAAATGATATTATTCTGAACACACGAATCTCAGGAAATGTCTACGAGCATAAGGGTTACTGGGAACCCTCAATCCCGTATCAGGTAAAAGTCTATTAAATGAAACGACGAAATTGAATTATCATGCTGAAGGTGTACTGCATGGCTATTGGACTGAACATACGAAGTTAGTTTTCTGCGTATTTGGACGGACACAGGCGGTGAAGGAAACTCGAACTGGAAGTGAATTTAAATAAATGTTCCCGTGGATACCTTAAAAAACTTCAGACACAAAGAAAATAATACACCTTATGTAGCCTTAAAGTTGCTCTATCGAAAGACATTTTAACCAATATTATTCTATGAACCTCTTTGCTATAGTATCCCTTCTCTTAAGAATACCTGCTTTTCACCCGTGTATATATTCTTGTATATTATACAAGTTGGCAACAACTGTTTTGGTGACGTCATGCCACGCACCTCCTCTATCTATGTGGCCAGTTTCGCCTTAATCGATCAAGCCAGTTAGGAGTACTGAGTCATTGAGTGGACACTTGCAACTGCATTCTGCCGGGAAACTGTCGAATCAACATCAAGTTTCTTGTGAAACTTGAAATCAACCACGAAAACATTTCAAATATAAACCGACACTTATGGAGATGAAACTTTGTCACATGCACATCTGTTTGAATGATACTAGAGGTTTTCAGAAGGAAGGGTCAAGGCCGAAGACGATGGACCTACTGGGCACCCAAGGTCAGCAATTACAGATCAAAACATTGCCAAAATTCGTGATATGAGTGGGTTCCCCCTCACATCAGTGATCAGACCGTTAATCAACACTACTATATTGAAGTACTAAAAAGACTTCGTAAAAAAATTAGGGAAAAAAGGGCAGAATTGGGGAGTGATGGATGGCTGTGTGTTGCATAAGACAATGCATCCGCTTACATGGCCCTATTCTTCAAGCAGTTTCTGACCAACAAAAACATTACTGTGATGGTACATCCTCCTTATTCACCTGATTTGGCCCTATGCGATTTTTTTTATATTTCCCACTGTTAAATCTTTCTTAAAGGGAAGCCACTTTACCTCAGTTGAAGAGGTTCAGGCAAAAATAGAAAATCTCCTAAAGTGACTTCCAAAACCCACGTTCCAGAGGATTGCTGTTACTAGCAATGACAACACCGAATGCAGATGTGTGTGAATGCTGAAAGGAACTACTTAGAAGAAAATGTCACAAGAACTGATTATGTAAGTGCAATTATTTATTGAACCAGTTTCGTCTTTTTTTTGTGTGTCCCACCTTGTTCACATATACAAAAAAAAAAAATGAAATTTTTGCTTACACAAATTGAAGTAATTAATACAACAAAATTTACACGTAATTTTGTGTATAGCTCTTTCTATAATATTAAATAAGAAATATGCAAATAACATTAATATCCTAATAATAACACATAAACGCATTAAACATATGTAAGAATTATCATGGAAAATTTTAATCTTTAAATACATATCATTATGAGTAAAGTTTTTCCATATACACTGGTGTGCAAAACTTAAGCAACAGGTGGGTTTATTGCCATAACTTCCGAAAAAACATCAAAAACATGAAATTCTGAAATGAGGAAGTATTATGTACGAAGGATGACGAAAGCATCCGCGCTGAAAAGGAATACAACGCATCGGTATGGAATCAAAAAAAAAACAAGCTTTTTTTGAACGCATAGTATGTGACTCAGATTGTCTATCCAACGGAAGAACAACAAGCGAAAGTTCCTTAATATGGTATATTCCCTCCCCTTACTACAATGATTGCTTTTCACCGTCTCCGCATACTCAGAACCAGCTGGTGCCTTTTCTTGAGGTAGGGTGCCCATTCTCAATCAACATCTGTTTGAGTTGCTGGTTGTACTCCGGATGATGTGAGCGTGTGGCATACATTGTCCCCAAAGCATCCCACACATGTTCGATGGGATTTAAATCAAAACACGCGGGCAATCCATTCGGTGATATCTTCACTTTCCAGCAGCTCCTCAACAGCAGAGTGTGATGTGGGGGTCATTGTCATCCATAAAGATGAAGTCTGGGCCAATGGCACCTCGGAAAAGATGCAGATGGGGAAGAAGTACCTCCTCACAATAGCGATCCCCGGTTACAGACCCTCTGTCGAAATGGGAAGCTCAGTTCCGCCGTTCAGCATAATGCCAACCCAGACAAGAACTCCAGGACCACCGTAACGATGCTTTCCTTGATGTTACTGGGATAAAACCGGGTCCTGATCTCTCTCCAAATCAAAACGCGTTGAATCAACTGCAATTTGCTGAACCGACTCTCATCCGTAAAGGCGACTCCTAACACTAGATCAAGTTGTCCAGTTTTTTATTCCTCTCTGTCCCACTGTAAACGGTGGCTTCGGTGTATCTTTCAACGAAGGAGGCAGCGTTCAGGACGGCGGGTGAACAGGCCCCTTTGTGAAGAGGCGTCTGGCCACGGTAAAGCCGCTACCACTTGTCGACCTGTTGCTGGGGGATTTCTGAGCAATGATGCTTGCTGACTGCTGGCCGAACTTTTCGCCTGCAGGATGATATATCAGTCCTGCAGTTGTTTCATGCGTCCTCAGGCAGTACACCAACCTTTCTAACAACTGTACCTTGTGGTTTGGAACGCGCTTTCAAGCGCATGGCTGTTTACCTTTTGTTGATTCCGAACTCTGCGCTACACTGGTGACGAGTACGCCCCTCCTCCAGCTTTCCGATCATTCTTCCACGTGTAGGGAATCATCAGATAATTTCTTCTAGCCATATTTCCCGGGCTTGTGCTCTCACTGGCGCAGAGAATATGGTGAATTGCGTCTCCGTCCTTCATTTCATTCTACTGTTGAGCAGCGCGCGCCGACATCACGCGTTTTGCGTACGCTCACGCATCACTTTCTGACGTTTTTGTTCCTGAAATATTTAATACGCATGACGTTTCTACTGAACTTACGTGTTCCCTCTACTGATCTCAGACCTCCTTTTCTGCAATTTCATGGCTATCTGCTAAATTTTACATTGTTGCTTAAGTTTTGCACACCAGTGTATATATATGAGAAAATGAGAGGTATGATTTGTTACATTCCTAGATTGACCTAATGAGAATTTTTTACAACTTATGTTCACTACCTTCCTCGACTTTACTGCGAGTTTTTCATATTAAGAAGTGGCCGCGGTAGTCGAGTGGTATAGGTATCGGATCGTGGCTGGCTTTGTCACGAGTTCGAGCCCAGTACCTCTAAAGACCCGCCGTGTAAGGCAGCGATGCACGCTAAATCTGTCGAGAGCTGAAGCGTCCTCCCGTTGGTGTTGTGCTGTGGTAGTTAGGAGAGGGATGCCAGCTCAGGTGTCGTCACGTCGCCCGACCATGGTTCAAAATTACGTGGTCCGTCGCCAAAAGCCCTCGTGTAGCTGAACAGTGCGACGTTAATATTCACTCACTCTTCATATTAAGAAACTATATTTCACTAACCAATAATCTTTATTGAAGCTCTGGAAATCTCTAGTAACAGTGATTCAATCTTAAAGTATATTGCAACCAAATTTTTTTCTTCTATTTTTAAAAATTCTTTTAATCTTTTCTCTCTCTCTTTCCACTTTAAATATTTCTATTTCATAATTATTCATTAGTTTCACTTTGTCCATAAATGTCCCAGTATTAACTACAGGGTTTGCGCTTAGCACATTAGAAACAGACTATTTTGTTTCTGTGCATATTTTAATTTTGATGGTTTCAAATTTAGTGTATAAATTCTCTAATCTTTAAATGTTAGAAACTTTCTGAAGTCTTCATATATTTTGCTTTAGGTATAAAGATAAAAACAATTATGGGGAATTGTTTATATCTTTTAAGATTGAAATGATCTGTTTCATCAAGTGGAACATTTCACAAAAGTTAAACTTGCTGTTTCGAACATAAAACAATTG
The DNA here is from genome assembly GCA_019973955.1 of Trichonephila inaurata madagascariensis. NCBI lineage: Eukaryota > Metazoa > Arthropoda > Arachnida > Araneae > Nephilidae > Trichonephila > Trichonephila inaurata. Next base: position 530,926 of record BMAV01010983.1, read on the forward strand.
TAAAGATGTATTTATAGCTTTATACAGAAAGTTGCTTCATCTAAAACCTGCGATAAAGTTTAGAAAATAAAAGATTTTATAAATAGAAATTCTGCTTGTATCTGAAATATACTACGGCAATTCAAACACATAATTTTTGGTATTTGTTATATTTTTCAATGAAAATGATCTCGCATTCAATTATTATTGGGTTATTCTGTAGAAGGATTTTAAAACTACAAAGGAAGTCTGTTCATTCATGTCTAACGGAGCGTGGCTAAGTAATTTTTTTTTAAAAAAAAAAGATATATCCCCATGACAAAAAAAAGAAAAGAAACAATGAATGTGTAGAAGATATTTATGAAAAGAAAAGTGGTTCATCTGTAAACGAGAATAAAACTAAATATTTACTTTGTTTAAAGTCCGATTTACAGCTTAGTCACATAGAAATAAGTAATTATAAATTCGAAAAAGTTAACAGTGTTACTAATTTGGGAACTGAGATAAATAATAAAAATGAGATTGCCTCCTGAAATTTATAAAAGAATAATTGCTGCAAATAGATGTTTTTATGCTTTGAAGAGATATTTAAAATCCAGTTTTCTCCAATTAAGAACTAAATTACTTCTTTACAAAAGTCTTATAAGATCTGTCCTGACTTGTGCAACAGAGACTTGGCCATTGACTTCACGTGATGAGGAAGCTTTGGGAGTTTTCGAGAGAAAGATCTTACGCTCTGCATTCTTGGTGGGATCCAAGTGAATGAATGATGGAGGAGATCTAACGAAGAACTCTATAAAATTTACAAACAACCTGATATTGTAAAATTTTCCAAATTACAGAGACTTAAATGGGCTGGTCATCTGGCTAGAATGAATGAAGATCATTGCTGCAGAAAATCTTTCTGGCAAAGCACATGGGAAATAGACCTTGGAGCACACCCCCTTTAAGATGGATTGACTGTGTCGAAAAGGATCTAACATTTTAATAGTCAAAAACTGGAAAACAGTTGCCAAAAGTAGAGATACCTGGAGAAAACCTCTGGAGAAGGCCAGGACCCACCCAGGACTGTCGAGCTATTGAAGAAATGGTTTATAAACATTCAGACTGAATTTTCAGTGAAAGAATCTTCTACTAAAGAAAAATAGAAATGTTAATTTTCGATATTCAGTTACTGTCAAAAAGAATGTTTTCAATATTCAGTTACTGTCAAAAAGAATGTTTTCAATATTCAGTTAATGTCAAAAAAGTATGTTAGTGCTTTTTCACAAAATATGAAAAAAGTATAAAAGATAGATTTTTAAACAATATTTGATTCAAAAGTATGCAGAAATTATTCCAGTTAAAAGGCCCCTATATCAATTTTTTTTTCACAAAATCTCAAAAAGTCAAAAATTATCAACATAAAAATATTTTTTAGATTTGTGTGTCTAATTTTTTAAAATGTTTCTCAATGGCTGAAATTGCAAGAAATTTTAACATTTATCAATCTATTGATTTGAAATAACATTCTCGGTTCCCATTTAAATATATATTTAACATAATATAAGCAAATAAATACAATAAAATGACCATATTAAATAATAAGATCCTCCTAAATTGAAATAATTTTAATTCCATTATTAACACATCAAAAAATTTGGATAACTTATTTCAAAGTTCAGTAATGTAGTAAATAGTCATAGCGAAAGAAAATTATAATTCAGACAATTTATCCTTCAAAAATGCTGATATATATCAACTGTAATAATAATGAATTTTAAATTTTAAAATAATTTAAAAATTTATTAAAACTTTGTTTTCTTGACCTTAAAATTCTTTTTATGATTAGTTGTTTTAAAAGGGGTTTTAAAACGTTTTCCCACGAACCCCGGGGGTTCCAAAATCCAAAAAAAAAAAATCGAAAAGACAGACTTATAAATGTGTATGCAAAAAATGGATTTACGTTCTCTAAAATGTTTGTATACCCACACGAATTTTCTCTCTCTCTTTTCTGATCAATATTATTCATCATTAAATTATGTTAAAAGATTAAATTTTTTTAATTATAAATGTAACACTTTTTATAAATTACCTATATATTAATCTGTTTAAAATATTATTGTAAGGTAGGTAGGTGTGTGTGTGTTATAGAATTCCAAAAATCCTTCCTAGTACTAGGGGTTCCACGAGAACATTTTCTAGTTGGGCAGTGACTCCCAAACATTTTTAAAAGCCCTCGTGTAGCTGAACAGTGCGACGTTAATATTCAATCAATCAATCAACCCAAACATTTTTAGCCCTACGGATCTTTTTTTAACAGTCAAAACTTGCCCTACAGACCCCTTTTTTATGTAAAACTTCCCCCCACGGCCCCTTTTTTTTAATAGTCAAAACTTGCCCTACGGACACCCTTTTTATAGTCAAAACTTGCCCAAGTGAAAAAACTACATAAATGCATAATATAAAAATTACAAATTTAAAAAAGAACCTTTTGTTGAATTATTTATTGAAATTATAACTTTTGTTTAAAATAAAATTAAAAAAATATAATGACTTGGATGAACTTGATGAGATGCTATGAGTGTATGTCCGTCTCAATATTTATAAGTAGCAACCACAAATCCACGTGCGGTCAGCTTTTTTCGCGTGATGAGGTTTTTTACGGCACTGAATCCACGTTCTATTAAAGTGAACAGCTTCTATACAATATCCCATAATGTAGGGCATAAAATTGGGATCTGTTCAGTGCCGGTTTATCCATTGGGCGCTTAGGCACCCGGGGCTCGGATATATTGGACTAAACCAGATTTTCCAGTTACCAATTTTGATCCACTAGTGCCAAGGGGACCCGTAGATGTTCTGCGCCCAGGGCCTGAAATTAGTTTAAATCGGCACTTTATCTGTTTTTGTAACCAGAATTCGTGGAATCTTGTTCAAACATTGGTCATCATCAAGTCCCTCATTTGTGGATATTTCAATAAGATGCTTCTGTATTAATATAAATTCATCTGTGTTTGGGATCTGGGTCAGTCAACACGCAAAAGGATTCAACATCCAGTTGGATATTCCCAAGTGAATTGTTTATTTATTTAAATTTCCATAAGAATAAAAATAGTCAAAATTATTTTATTTTATATTAAACCTTGCATGGACCCCCTGACGATGTTCAGGGACCCTCCAAATCAATTTTAATTTCCCACGGACCACCTGAACAATATCGGGGGACACTGGGGATCCGTAAGGACCGCATTGGGAACTACTGTTCTAGGGTTTCTGCGAGCTGAAAAAGTTTGAAGACCACTGTTTTAAGGTATCCGACTATGTTCGGAACCGTGATTTTGCAAAAGCGTGTAAATAGATAATATTTATGATATTTAGTGTCACTTAGATTAGAATACATGTATAAAATGGTTTTAAGGACATTATGACAAAAAAAATTTATTTAAATACAATATTTTGGCAAAAAATTAACTTAGAATAACGTTTTTTCCAAATGTTCTCCTTTTGTAAAAAATGCTTCTATTGTATTAATATTTTGCCTGTATTCAGCTCAGACCTCTGTACAGAGGCTCAACTAGAATTTTTGAAATGCATAACTTGGAAGTCGGTTTATCCATGTTTTACGAAAACAAAAGGGAGAAATTTTAAGAAAATACGCAGATAATTATTTCAAATGGTTGTAACTCTGAAAATAATGTGAATTTTTCAAACATCATAGTTGAGCCTCTGTACAGAGGTTTGATCTATATACAGGCAAAATATTATTATAATAGAATCATTTTTCACAAAAGGAGAACATTTTGATAAAAGGTTATTCTAAGTTAATTTTTTGCCAAAATATTGTATTTAAATAATTTTTTGTCATATATAATGTCCTTAAAACAATTTTATACATGTATTCTAATATAAGTGACACTAAATATCATGAAAATTATACATTTACGCGCTTTTTTAAAATCATGGTTCCGAACGTAGTCGGATACCTTAAAGGAACAGGATTTTTTTCTATCAACCCCCGATTACTCAACGAGTTAGTCACCCGTTTAGTCTTTTCTTATCGATAAAGCTCACTGACCTCCAAAAATAGAAAAAAATGACCAATTTCGATTAATGGTTGATTAAGCGAGACATCTTAAATACCAAGACGGAATCATATAAATGAAAATTTTCAGTACGAAACCGGGCTACTCCATCTCATTTGATTTGCTTCGTTTTCTTTGTGTTTTTGACAATGCACGATTTGCCACTGAAGTTATATAGATTTTTCAAGAATTTTCTGAATATGAATAACTGCAAACTGTCCATCAGATGTATAAACATTTTGACAAAAACCTATATTGGGAGGTTAAACTGGTTTTCTGACTTTTTTTTTGGTTTAAAAATTTAAAAGCTTTTTTTCTGAACAAAATAGTTAAAAAGTTTTAAAAATTTTTAAAAAAGTTCTTTATTCCACACACACAAAAGTAACTCCCCAAAATTACAAGAAAAATCAAAAAAATTATATTTTTTTTCATAAAATTTTTTAATTTAAAAACCCTTTAACTTTTCCTTTTTAATAAAAAAAATGTCATCAGGTTTAAAGAAATCCCCCAAAAAGCACTTGTTTTATAGTAAAATTCTATGTAAATCGTAAGTAAAATATTAGTTTCACTTTGGGGTGTTTTTTTTTTTTTTTTGAGTTTTCAGACATTTAAATTTAAAAGTTATTATTTTCATTAAAAAAGTGTGAAAAAATCCATGACAAAAAAGTATTTGTTAAATACATGGAAATTTTTAAATTGAAACAATACAAGAATGTTAAAAAGATTTATAAGATATTTATATTTATATTATTTAAAAAAATTTATTAGATACTTGAGTATTATACCATTAACCAATTCTTTCCAAGCACAAGAGATCGCCATCCGGGAGTCAACATGGGTCACCAATTCAGTATAGTGGTTAGCGTTGCTGACTGCTGCACCGTAGGGGCAGGGCTCGAATCCCGGAGGCGGATCCTTAGCAAATGTAAAACCCCTTTGGGGTTTTTAAAATTTAACCTCTAAAAAAAGGGTGTAACCCCCCCACCAAGATTCTTTAAAAAAATTCGACTATTTTGTACAATATTTTTGTTTTTAAAGGGGTTTTTTTTTTTTCGTAGAAATAAATCCCAAAACTTTTTTTTACCCGTTGTTTCTGTTATTTCAATCTTTTTCCCTCTAAATTGAAAATTATCAAACAAAATTTTGGTCTCAAATTTAAACCCAAAAATCCCAAAAAATTCAATTACAGACGCAAATATACATGCATTAAGATCGACTTGCAAAAAAAATAAGTGAAAAAGTTTAGAAAAAAAATACCTCCCTTAAATTAAAAAAAATTAAACATTATTTTTATAAAAGCAAATTTTTATTATTATACTACCTATGCTTGCATACATTTAAAAACAATAGAAAACAACAAAAAAATAATATATCAGTCTTTTTAAATTTTTCCCCCAACAAATGTTTTTTAATGGATCCCAAAAACTAATATAAAAATAAAATTTTTTTTAAAAACGGCCCAATTGAAAAATTTTAGGTTGGGCCCCGGGGTTTAAATTCCAATGCATAAAATCTTCTGTGAGGGGGAAAAATTTTTGGGGGGTTTTTTTCCCCCTTTTGGGTGCTCTCCGAAAATTTGGGGGAGGACCAATTTTTAAAAACGTACTGTCACATGTATGGGGCTCAAGACCACGGCCAACGACAGGCGTACATCTAGCCGTGATGAATTGCCTGGGCCTGGTTCTGACGCTGTCGAGATCAGGTGGCATAAGAAAACAACAGACATCGCCAAATGCCCCGATAAGCATCCAATAGTGAAAAACCGCTTCCATGCATGTTTTAAAACTATGATAACGATGACAGCATTTGGCGATGTTTTTTTACTTTGCGAAAACTGTCAACGGTTATAATACGTAAGTACCTAATAATATTACTATTTCTGTATAATAATTAAGTATAATTTATATAAATTATAAAATAGCATCAAATGAATAAAAAATACATTTCTTTCAATTAATTTAATACAATAATTTTTTTCTAAGACGATTTTATCTCTAAAATTTATGGGAATAATACTTAAAAAAAAGTTCTTTTTGGTTTAAATGACTGGAAAACTTCTCTTTACAAAAATTAAAATCAATATATCAATATTTATTCACGGTTTACAAGCGTTGTCCTATCGAGAAAAACCCGATATTACATCATATTTTCTAAGTTGGAATACATTTATTTTATGTTAGTGAAAAATAACTGAATTTTAAGGAAAAGTAATTTACATATATTAAAATAATTGTCTCATCGCAAACAGTTTAACAGCTATACATTATAAAAAATTTCATTACACGTCTTTTAAAAAAGCAGACCCTTCGTATGGGGCCTTTAAAAATTTTCAAAACAATTTTTATAAAAATGTGAAATCCCTATTAATTCATTAAAAAGGGTTTTCATTAATTCCCTTAATTAAAAGTAAATGGCTGGCGGACTCAATTTTAATGGTCACGCAAAAATAGAGTCAAATGTATTATTTCCCAAACCAATGCACAATAAAATGGGATGAAAAAAATCACTCAAAACTAAAACTATTTCATAACAATCATTGTGAGAAAGTTAATTTTACTTTTACCTCGTATTTTCTTAATTCTGGGATTTCAGCATAAATTGGGAACAGATCATTGATGACTATTTAAATGGTCTGATTCATTTAAATTATTCAAAAATAAACCACGAAATACACTTTGATAAATTGCATTTAAAATTCAGTTGACTCGATACCTTTTCGAACCATTATATTAAATGAGAAAATGAATCGACTTATTTGTTAATGGAATTGATATAATTTTTATTGCATTGGAATGAAAAGAATATCATTGTTTAAATCTGCATCATAGACCTAAGTTTGCCTATGAATTAATGTGTCTATTTTACTATTACTTTTACTGTGTTTCACTGTTTCCTTGTTTGGTGTTCAAGTTGGATAATCGAAGTGATGAGGAAAATTAATGGATACATGTAACATAAAAATAGGTATTTATATTCGTAACCTTTAACGTAAAACTTACATGATGTAAAATGAATGCAATATTTCGTCAGCTTTTCCCCTCCAGACACTAAACCCCTTCCCCATAAATTTAATACCATATCTCTTAGTACAAAACCAGTAGAATCCTGGCAAAACCCCATAAATCACGGCTTTTGGGGAATTTGCTTGTTCGCTATTTCTTCTGACTTTCCCTATTTACGAGGGTGGTCAGAAAAGTTTTCGGCCTAACAAAGATTCAAGACATTTTTTTAGAATTTTTTATTTATTTTTCAACATAGTCTCCTTGTAACTCACACACTTCTCCCAGCGATGCTCCCATCTCAGTAACCCGTCCAAATAGTACTCGGCGTTTTTCTCTGCAAAATAATTGTTCACGAAGGTGATTCTCTTCATTTAAAGAAAATCTCTGCCCTAATTTTTAAATGAGGGAAAAAAAGAAGTTGCTTAGAGCTAGATCTGGTGAGTACGAGGGATGGTCAAGCAGTTCAAACAGTAATAATTCATAGATTTTGCCCTGGGAGCCACTGAGGTGTGAAACGGTGCGTTGTCTTGGTGAAAAAGGATTTTCTTTTCCTGCAAATGTGGTCGTTTTTCCCCAAATTCTACCTTCAGCTTGTCAAGTAATTATGCGTAGTATGCTCGTGTAAGAGTTTTTCCCTTTTGAAGATAATCGATTAAATAACTCCATGACTATCCCATGACTGTCCTCCAGTCGCCATCACTTTCCTAGCCCAAAAAACAGTTTTTTTCTTTTTTTGGAGCTGGTTTCCCCTTTACAGTCCACTGTTTGGGCTGTATTTTTATTTTGGACATATAATGGTGTATCCAAGTTTCATCTACAGTAATTAATCGGTGCCAAAACTCGTTTATTGCTCCTAAACTGCGCCAACGGAGCGTTTGAAATGCTCATTCGAACACGTTTTTGGTCTAACGTGAATAAACCCTGCACCCACCTCTCGGACAGCTTTCTCATGCCTAAATGTTGATTTAATATGTGGCAAAAACATTCTTTTGACATGTTCGTAACCTCTGCTTTTTCTCTCACTTTAATTCGGTGGTTGTCTAGCACAATTTGGTGAACTTTGGCGATTTTTCGTCGGTAGTTGCAGTATTTGGACGTTCCGAACATTCAACGTCTCCCAAGCTCTTACGGCCACGTTTAAATTCAGCTGCCCAAAATTTCACTGTGGTAAATGATGGTGCAGAGTCCCCGTACACAGAATCCAACTCATCTATAATCTACGTAAGCGTATTGCCTTCCAAAAACAAATATTTAATACCAACTTGATACTCGTTTTTGTCGATTTTCACAAAAACACTCGCATCAACGCACTCAAACGACTGTTACATAACAAATGCGTGTCCAAAATGGCTGAATCTTTGGTGAGTAACTGTCATCAGATGAACAACGAAATTCACTAGCTTTTATTGACAAGTGCTGCTTTCTTCACGTTGAGGTCAGAAACTTTTCAGGCCACCCTCGTAAATATCATCGTCCGCCTATGTCGGGGTTCTTTTGCCTGTTAAACACTTGACAAGCCCCTCACGCAAGCGTTTCGATTTTCCGAAGCGTTTAGTGTTGGACACAGAAAAATTTCTTTTTTCGAGCTCTTCCAGTAATATTCTCTTATCACTCTTCCATTAACTTAAAGCCCTTAATTTTCTCAAGCTTAAATTTTTATCCAAAGCACTTTTTAATTTCTTAAAGGCAAGAATATTTTTTAATCTTTAATATTTTAAACGCAATACTGGGCTAAGGTAAAGCTAAAGTAATGTCAACTCATAAAACCCAAAATAGGAGGTGAAATTTCCACATGGAAATAGGTACTCCGAAAACCCCCAGCCATAGGAGTAATCTCTGTACGCCACTGGATGTACCTCAACAAATAATGCAAATGATCTGAAATACGTAACTTTTCGGTGCATGTTTGGGTGTTGTCATCAAAGGGTTCGTTCTAGTATCAAGTATTTCTAAACTCTTGGTTCTTTTTTGCATCGACGGTTTATTTTGTATGAATCTAATTTTTCAATATTATTTATTCTAATCTAGTAAGTCTAATCCATCAAGCGGCACTCACTGCTTCATTTTAAGGAACTTTTTCGTAACGAGCGACAAAAGCAGCATACACACAATGATTAACAGAGCTCTAACAAGTAGTTAATGTCTAAGAAACAAAAAGATCTGCGCATGTCCACGCAATAATGCACAATTCAGCAAAAAGTTTTCTTCGGTATTGTCAAGCGGAAACAATGTGATTAAGATATATGTGGCAGGGAAATGATAAAATTAGGGATTTTCATCAATTCTCGAAGGGAGATGATCAATTCACGCAAGATGTTAAAATAAGAAATCTGTAAGGTGATTTCCCTAAGGAAAGTAAGTGATTTGATCAAATCCCTAACCTGTTTCAGTGAAATGATGAAATAATATAGTCAAGTGTTTAAAAGTGTTCATTTAGCAAATATGGTGCATTATTAAAAGTAGAGTAATTAGTACAACAATAATCATTGAATTACGATTTTTTTATTCGAAATTAATACCAAAATAATTAGATAATAAAGCTGGTATTTTTTTAAAAAAGGATATTTGTAGTAGAATTTTAAACATTTTTTTTTAATTATACATTAATGTATTACTTCAGAAATATCCAACTTTATTTGTAACACTTTTTTTTCACTTATTATTTCCCTTTTTAAAATGGCTTTTTTTAAGAAGACACAGTACGATTCAATTGACCAAAATCGGTAAAATATCAAATTTAATTTTTTTAGCCTAAATTTATTCTTTATATACTTTTCTATAACCTCACAAAATGTGATAGCTCTAAACTTAAAAAACACAAAATTATGATCGCTTTCACGTTCGTTTTTATTCACATCTCTATGGCAAATCAAATTTTAAACTGACTTATCTCAGAAAGATAAAAGAACTAGTTTGTCTTCATTTAAAATGCTAAGGCTTTTTTCGTATTGCGCCTAATGTTTTTAAAATTATTTTACCTATTGCTAATAGCACATGTAACAAAAGTTGGTATGCATTTGTGAATCAAAGCAATATTTATTTTTTTTTAAATAATTGAACTCAGAATTTATCCATTTTTTAAGGAATTTTCAATAAACATTCATAAAACGAAGTATTGTACAAATACCAATCGTGTTATTGCAAAACCCATACCAACTTTTATTACACATAGTTTGATGTACTTGTAAATTAAATTTCATGCATGTACGCAAATTTTTGTAGGAGGAATATCATTTTAAAATCACTTCACAAATTCTAAATTTTTTTCTTAAAAAATTACATGAATGGCTTTTTATGAAACTTTGAGCACAAAATCTGTTTAACATAGTATACATACATAGGAGGCAACCAAAAATTTTAAAAATCCTTAAATTAAAAATTTTTGCTTAAATTGTACCATGTCCCCTTAATATCAAAAAGATTTTTTGTTATCTATAAAGAGCGCGTGGCAAATTCCCTAATTTGTTTGTTTACATTTTTCAATTTAAGTTTTATTCAGTTACTAATTTTCAGGCTTACAAAAATGATATATCAATCGAAAGATAATAATGCAAAGAATATAACTAAATAAAACTAAAAAATGATATTTAGATCATTTTGTTTAGGTGTGTCATGTCAGAAACTATACACTATTCTTCCTAATATTCATTTACTCCGGTATTTTTTGGATATTACTATCCAATTTTAATTAAGATAAAGTATACACATTTGAACCAATAAGACAAAAATTTTAATTTAACATGAAAAAGTCACACATTCACGTATAGAATGAATTAAAGTAAAATTTTAAAAATTTCCCCAAGCTAAAATCTTTTCAATGAAATTTAAAATAGTAGACTTGGGTACTCATTAAAATACGTACATAAAAATATAACTGAAATATATCTTTTTTAAACAAAATGTACATAAAAACGAAGAATGCCGCTTCCAACTTCTAAAATCTCAAACTGCAACACCTGAAAAAAAGATATGAAACAAAAGTAAAATTCAAGAGAATTTTATAATTCCTTTGGATTAAATAGGAGAATAAAGTTTAAAAAGCTGGTATTCAGAAAAAATACGTAGAATTAATTTTCGATATTTATTTCAGATTTTGAAAACGGAACGAATTTTGTTAAATTTTAAAAAATTTAGGTTTTAAAAATTTAATTAAAAATAATACAACAAAAACTATAAATCACAAAAATTGAATTGAAAAGAAATAACCAACAAATTTTAATAAAATAGTAAAAATGATTATTTTTCTTGATTCTTCAGAAGAATTTTAATACAAAACAAAGTTAAAATCAGTTTAAAATTTCAATATGGGACTTGGATGTTAAATTTCTCAGAAATATTAAATGAATTTATCGCTATTTGAATTCAGATTCTTTTTAAAAAATTTGAATTTCAAGCTCGGAAAAATATCATGAATTAACTCTAAGATCAATCTAATGAATAATAACGAAAATTGGAAAGAATGCAAAACTTATTAAGGAATGCAAACATTATTAAGGAATTATACTCTTGCAAAGAAACTTTTTAACCTAAATTATTTAATTTTTTATTTACAATGACGTTACTTTACTTCTATTATCAAATTTGTACACTAATTGCATAGCTATCTTTTTAATCAATCAATGCTTTGCTCGTATTTTCTTTTATGGTAATGGAAACTACTATCTTTAGTTCGTTATGATCTTTTCCAACAAGCTAAATTAAATCATTTTGCCATTTTATATACATATGAGCTATATAGCAAGGTTTCAATTGTTATTTCTCTCTATGTACAAAAATGCTTTTCGTTATAATGTAACAAGTATTTATTTATCTCACACACGTAAACAATATTAGCAAGTAATATAAAAGCTTTTTTTAACATTAATTCCTACTTCGTTAGAAAAACGTACTGGCACCATCTGTTGCAGCTACTTGTAACTACGACAGAAATAACGCAAATAAATTTAAAATTAAAAAATAAAAATTAATGAATTAATATTTGAAAAACTGTATTAACATCAAGTGCCATACATTACAAGTTTTAAAAAATGTATCTGAACTTGAATGGATGAATATAAAGTATTTTATGAACGATTGAAAATTTGAACAAGATATATATTTATAAATAATTATGTATAGGGAGAGATTGAACTAATAATAGGAATTGTGTGAAAAAGGCAATAAGTCCTGTTCAATATTATGGTTACAAATTAGAGCTACATAATACATGTAAATTACAATTTTATAATTTGAGCAATGAGTATGAACAGTCGTATGATATGTAAAATGGGGGTTGGTCCACCATCAGGCAGACAGGGGATATCCCCCCTCAGTGAATTTTAAAAAAAAAATTTTTTCTTCGAAGTCAAGAACATCTAAAAATTACCATAAGTAAACATTCGAATTCCATCCATCACTGAATTTCCTGCAACAGAATTACAAATTATTAATGTAATATAATTTTACTAAAAGAATTTATTTAAAAAAAAATGATTTACATATACAGAATAGTATGCATGTTTGTATAGTATTTCTAAGTTTTTTCAGAGACACTACTTTGAAAATATATGTTTATCTACATAAGTATTATTTTTCATTGGTAACTTATGGTACCTAATTTTAAGTCTCTCAAGTTTAAATTTAAAAAGGTAATCAAACTATTGAAAAATTTGGTAACAGATTTGTGTGTGTGATCTCTCTCTCTAATCAAACTGGATTACATCACGGAATTTTCAAAAAAGAAAGGATTTTGCCTTTTGTTACATTGAAATAAAATTTAAACTCTTCCTAGAAAAAAATAGATCCGTATGGATCTTATTCATTGGAACTAATAACGTCTTAGAATTATTCAATGACTAGCTCTGATAAACTTCATCATTTAGAGTTCTAATCGAGTGACAGGGACACTGTGTCAGTTCACTCTAGTTGTTTCTATTCCTCATAAAGTAGGAACTTCGATATTTAGTGTTAAATTAAAATGCTACTGCCCCCATTTTTCGGTTCGGTGATTTTTGATAGAACTAGAATTTGAAACTAAATCTCGACTTATTAATTATGGAGAAATTATGGCAAGGTTATTTATGAAGGTTTTTACACAGTTTTGAAATATGTACAAGGGAAGAGTATACCTGAACTGTAACTTTCTACTATACTGTTCGAATAAATTGGAACAAATGGGGAAAAAGTGATTTTTTCTAAAACCTTAGCTTTTTATCACTACATACCTTAAACAGAGTGAAAAATCTGTGTATTAGTACGAAGTATGCCTTCCTTTAGCAGAATTGAACTTTTCAACACGTCTTGGCATTGACTCTAATAGAGTCAAGCACACATGTTCTTGATTTCATCATCTCGGAAACGCACTAGTATAACCCTTTTTATCATTTGCTCTGTTGTCGTGCAATTCATCTAAGCGAAAAGATTCTTGACAATATGCCATCAGTTTTGAATAGGATTCAAGTCTGGGGAATTTCCAGGCCATTCGAGCACTTTTATTTTATTTTCCCGCATAAAAGTATGGACCAATTTCGAATTGTGACAAGGCACACATCCTGTTGAAATGTTCCATCAAATGTTTCCATGAATGTAACAATCCTACTGCATCATATTTCTATATCTTTGACAGAATTCATCATGTCAGAGAGGAATTAAGCTTCCAGAGTCATTAAGTTATTTTTCACAACAAAACATCTATTTAGAAAGGTGTTTTACAGTCTGTTGGATGTGTGTGTGTGTGTGTGTGTATGTAGTATGTAGTATGTATGTATGATGTGTGTTGTGTGTGTGTGTGTGTGTGTGTGTGTGTGTGTGTGTGTGTGTGTGTGTGTGTGTGTGTGTGTGATCTGGTAACATTCAACTTCACTTCGTCTAACTACATTTAATTTGTATCCCTGCACAAATAAATGTTTTATCACTCAAAATCACCTTCTTCCGGTCGTTAACAGTTAATAATCGGTATTTTTGGCCCATGCCAAACGTTTTTCCATCATTTTCTGAGTTAGAAATAGTTATTTCCTCGGTCTTGTTGCCTTAAGGCTACCTTCCAGAAGTCTTTTTCGTGCCGTTGAAGTACTCACTTCAATACCATTATTCAACAAATCCCGTAAAAAGGTCTATGCTTTTTTAACTTGGATTTATTTTTATTTTCTATTAAATTTTATCAATTATTGGAGTAGTTTTCCGCTTGCACCCACATTTCTCTTTTCTGTTTGGAGACAATGATCAAGAATTTAGAAAAGTTCTTAAAATTCTTGAAATACTTAATTCAATAACACGAACTGCCATAGTTATATCTCTCACATTCATAGAAGTTTGTTTATTGAGAGCGATTTATTTTAGAACAGTTCCTAAAAGTAATATCAATCTTTGAACAAGTAAAAGTAACACGTGTTATGCAGAACGCAAAATTGTAATTATCAGTTGTCCTTCTGAATGGCTCACAACTGAGCTCCTGATACACTAAAATAAATAAATTATAGTCAAAGTCGATTTGTCACATTACCTAAAGGCAGATATAACGGGTTTGAGGTGATTAGGGACATCACTAGTAATCACATACCAACTCAAAAAAGTAAAACATGTTTGTCTCAATTAATTCAAACAGTATAGTAACTTCTGCACCTTGCTACAGTTGGATTTTAAGCTGAATACATTTAATGTGTAGTAATCTTCATTTATTTCGCCTAATGCATGTCAAGATTCGAACCCACTACCAGAGTTTCCAGAAACTTACGCAGCAAAGTAGCAAAAAGTAGCGGATCGATTTTCACTTGCAATTCATAAATATAATTTTTTTTAATTTTGTAAAACTGTTTTAAAAATACGTTAAAATGTTTTAATTATTTAATTCACTTTTAAAATACATTCAAATTCTTCCTGCTAAGTATCGTGATCTGTGTGTCTTTTTTATAAATTTCTAAATTATATTGAAGCATTTGCGGCGATGGAATGAAATCAACGTAGCAAGTCCCTCATTTTTACAAAGTCATTTTGATTCTGAGAACTGACTCAAACAGTTCGAAACACATTTGATTCCTTAATTTTGTCTTTTTTGACGTCACTCTGGAAAATGCCCTTTCTACAGTAGCATAACTTATGGGCAGACTGTAAAGCCTTAAAGAAAATATAGCTAAATCTCTTAAAAATGAATTTCCAACTGCGTTTTTTATATTAAAAATGTGACACCAAAATAATGCTCCATCATTTAAAAGCTCAGATTCAGAAGGAAAAACATCTTTCAACTGTATGCTAAAAATTTGTTTTCATTGATTCTCTCCAGAATATCCAATTTAGATTGGTCTGCTAATTCTAAAGGCAGATCAGAAAAAGAAGGATGATTTGAATTTTAAAAAATATCGGGGGAAAACTTCTTTATCTTCCTTAAAGTTACGTAATTTGAAGGGATTCAGTTTAAAAGTTGCTCACATGAAATTTTAAGAAAATTATGACATATTTGATAGATTTCTTTAGTAGATTTATTTTGCTTTTGCTTGTCAGTTTATTCAGAAAGACATCCATCAAGTACTTCAATAGGCAAATGAATGCTTGTTAAACTCATGTCAAATTCGAGATTCACACATTTAAGGGTAAATTATTCTTCTTAAAAGAGTAAGATACTATCTTTTAATGTTTTCAGTAATTTGCAATAATCAACATGATCACTTTGAAAGAGCAAATTAATCCACTCAAATTCTGCTAAAATTGGCAGCTATAATTTAACAATATTTAATTTTATTCTTGTATTAATTTAAGTAAAGGGATAGTAAGACAAGTAGTTGATTGGAAAAAGAGGAATCTAGGCAGTGGCGTAATGGAGAATGAGAATATTAGGGCCCCTTGCAAAGTTAGCTTTTGGATCCCAGCCCTAATGCGTACTTGGCGTCAGTCAAGCTTTGGGCCCCCTAGAATCCCTAGGCTCCCCGCAATGCGAGGGTGTACGTTACGCCACTGAATCTAGGTCAAAACCTTTCAAAAGGGATTTAATCAGATTTTTATCACATAATCTCTCTAGATGACTTTTGTCATTGTATACAATTTTTTATAAGTCCAGTGCGCAACATAATTACAAAAATAGATTTTTATTCTTTAATTCAATGCAATACCGTTGATGATAATTATACAATTTTATAAGTTCTATAAGAATTTGTCCTTTCACAATTACTTTCCCAGTTTAATATTTATGCTGAAATTCTTTCTCTAAGCCTATTTTTTTTAAGAATATTACATGTTTCATTTTCTGCTTTCTATTGGGATTAGGAAGAATCTCATCATTTATTTTTTCCTACCACTTGCAGTGGAAAAGAGTGGCAGGAGAGGAGAGTCCCTCTTAAATAGGCTCCGATTCGTGGTGCTGGCGAAGGGGGAAGGGAGAAATTATAGTGTTTCGTCTCGTTTCGGAGTGGTGAAACATACTGTAACTCCATGTTTTCTTTGGAAACCAAAGTCACTTCTTTTTTGGGGGGGAGGGGATTTTTCCTAAATTTGTTCCCCAATACTATTATATATATATAGTTGAAAGTAGCAAAAAGTAGCGGGATCTTCAAGTGAAGTAGCATAAAATTCGCGAAGTAGCAATGGGATAAAAAAAAGTAGCGGAAAGTTTTAAAAAGTAGCAAAATTCGCGAAAAATCGCACGATCTGGCAACACTGCCCACTACTCGATTTAAAGATCACCAGCCATGAGCTCATATTGTCTACTACGACTAAAGTAGTTGACCTGAGAAAAGTATTTAGCATAATTTTGATACTGGATAAAGCATTTACCTAACTTTAATATCAATGCGGTCTTTAAAAAATTATTTTTTTGAATACTTGAGCTGCTTGTTATTTTATAGGATACATAACATTTTTTTAAAAAAAAATACGCTTTGTCACGCACTGTAGTTTGGTGGGGTGGGAGAATTTAGTTTTTCTTTCTTTCCTTCTTAATTCCTTCTCCTTTTCTGACATTTCAGAGGGAAAATGATCTTAGGAGAAATAAATTACGCTTTCTGTGAGTTGCTGTAGCGTCAACATTGTAGCATCTCGTAATAATTTCTTTATTTTGATCTTACAATATTATGTGATATGAATATGTTTTAAAAAGTTCCATAGTAAGAGTTTTCGTATTTCTATAATGAACTTGTTTTTTCTTTCAGAAATCCCAACAGCTTAAGGTATCCGACTACGTTCGGAACAGTGATTTTAAAAAAGCGTATAAATGGAAAATTGTCAAGATATTTAGTGTCACTTAGATTAGAATACATGTATAAAATTATTTTAAGAACATTTTGACAAAAAACTATTTAAATACAATATTTTGGCAAAAAATTAACTTAGAATAATTTTTTTCCAAATGATCTCCTTTTCTGAAAAATGCTTCTATTATAATAATATTTTGCCTGTATATAGCTCAAATCTCTCTACAGAGGCTCAATTAGAATTTTTGAAAAATTCACATTATTTCCAGAGTTATCACCAATTTAAATAACTATTGGCGTTTTTTTCTTAAAATTGTTCCTCTCTGTTGTCGTGTAAAATATGGATAAACCCACTTCTAAGTTATATATTTCAAAAATTCTAGTTGAGCCTCTGTACAGAGGTCTGAGCTATATACAGGCAAAATATTATTATAATAGAAGCATTTTTCACAAAAGAAGAACATTTGGAAAAAAAATTATTCTGTTAATTTTTTGCCGAAATATTGTATTTAAATAATTTTTTTTTGTCAAAATGTCCTTAAAACAATTTTATACATGCATTCTAATCTAAGTGACACTAAATATCATGTAAATTATCCATTTATTCGCTTCTTTAAAATCACGGTTCTGAACATAGTCGGATACCTTAAATTATTTTGACAGACAAATTATATAACAACATTTTACATAATTTGAGAAACTAAAAAAAAAATAATAATAAATCCGTTTGATTCTTGAGTAATGGCGTTACTATAAGCATGGAATTTCTTTAAAATGATCGTGAGAGCGTCAGATACGCGTCCACTTCAAATTAAAAACCCTCAAAATACTTAAATAATTTTTTTTAAAAACAGACTTACGTGAACCGAAGCCCATTGATTTAAAAAGTCGAACAACTCCCCAAGTGCAATATACCTGAAATGAAAAAATTTATGAATAATAAAGCAGCATTTACATCAAAAAGCAAAAAAGTGAGAAATTATGACAAATATATCAAGATGAACGAAGCCGAGTGGCTGAGGAGTTACTACATTGCACTTCCATGCTATAGATCTGAGGTTCAAACCCCGGGCTGGGCAAGGTTGACTCAGCCTTTCATCCCTTCAGTGGATCAATAAATGAGTTCCAAGCTTGCTTGGGAACTTAACAATTACTGACCACCTGACAGGAACATCTGCTCATGCACCTCAGGGCCCAAGGTAACGTATACTGAGATGGGCACAGTAGGCCTTGGCACTCATGGGCTGTCGCGCCACTGAGTTAAGTTATATCAACATGAAATGTTTTTTTAACTAAACATTTTCTAAACTATATTCGTTTCTGAAATCGCTGCGATAGGACTCTTAAGACATACAATTCTGTTCTTCATAATAAATACTTACGCCAATGGCGCACACAAGGGGGTTGTCCTAAGGGTCCGTACACCGCCCATAGCCCTTGATTTTATTTTCGATTGGTTATAATCCTATGTATATATTACGTAAAATTTAATTATGTATTTGTTATTAATAATTAATTTTATTAATTAATGCTAATTATTTATTCAATACTTAATTTGCTATTGTTTTTGTTCCTGAAAATCGACAAAATCAATAGAATATGTTGGGTGGCGTATCGGAACATAATACCAAAATGGTGGACAGTCGACCCTGGTCACCCCCCTTGAAAAATTTTTGTGTGCGCTACTGACTTACGCTAAGCAAAATTATTGTGGTTAACACTAGATTGCCCAAAGGAAGTCATTTTGACTGCTTTTTAATTTCTCGATTAGACAAAAAAGTTACATATACAATGAACAATTCCTTAGGAATTTTTAGAGTATATTTCTTTTCCAAGTGAAGAAAAAATTTTTTACTGTTAATATTTACTAATAACTTGTTATGTAACTATAAATAATATTAAAAAAATATTAAAAGTTAGTTTTAAACAAATTTTTTACACATTAATCATTTTTTCACAATGCAGTCAATTTGACTGCTTTTGAGCAATATAGGAATATACTAAGTTTCAGTCTTTCTAGTGTGTTAAATACGAAATCAAACGTTCAATAAGTTAAAAATTATCAGTGTAAGTGTAAACGAGAGAAGAAACTAAGCAAAATTAGAATTTACTTAAATTGCAATATAAAATGAAGTAAAAGAAAAATGTTTTATCTTTTCGAATAATTCATCCATATGAAATGATACAAATTGCAGCTATAGTCATATTCCCAGTTAGAGCTGAAAGGGATGACAAACCAAATAAAAAATTAATATTTATTTTACAAGTTATATAATTTTTAAGTACTTTCTATAATACAATTAATATTCTAATCTAAGTTTAAGGGAATATATTAAGAATAACCCCTTAAAACATTTACAGACACATTCAAAAAAGAAATATTAAACTTGTGTTTTCTGGTCACACATTCATTATAAAAAACGCGGAATTACTTGGAAATTACACTTTAAAAACTAGGATGTAACATATATTACAGTCATATCGCGTAAATTTAAATTCTGTTTTCAGTGTTTCTGAATTATCTTAACTTTAATTTTTATCCCTTTAAAACGTTCATTATTATCTTATGCATATGTGTGAGCGCTTCACCGTGAATTTAAATAAAAGTCTAGATCTCAATTTCTTTTTAAACTTTTTTCTATTTCATTTTTTGAGGTACACAGGTTTTAAAAAAGATTTTATGTCTTTATTGTGTCCACTGTTAGTTTGGATATT
Organism: Trichonephila inaurata madagascariensis; assembly: GCA_019973955.1. NCBI lineage: Eukaryota > Metazoa > Arthropoda > Arachnida > Araneae > Nephilidae > Trichonephila > Trichonephila inaurata. Next base: position 550,843 of record BMAV01010983.1, read on the forward strand.
TGATTTGAAATACTATTGGGCCTCTATTTTACGAACCTCTATTTAGAGAATTTTTCTATTTTGCGACATAGAACCAAGAACCATTTTACTATTTTCTTCGTAAAATAACCTTCAAATATTGAAGTGCATTTTCTATTTAACAAACTTTTTCTCTTGTGATTCGATTTTTTTTCTCTCTATTTTGTAAATATATTTCTAGACATTTCAAATTATTCTCTCTTTTAACACATTTTACGGTGACCAATGGCCTTGAACTTGTTTTACCAGGTGCCTAACTCACCTAGCGCAATAAAATTGCCCCCGTATTTTTTCAAATGAAAAAATTCAAATAAAATTAGCAGATTTTATCAGTAATTAAATTTAGGGGCGCATGTGGTAATATATGCTTAAAATTACTGGTTATAAAATTAAAGAATGTTTTTAAAATCACTCGTATGGTTAAAGTCTGTGTGCGTGACTATGTCATTAAAATTTATTAATTTTAATATAAAATTATTTTTAATGTTGAAAATACAGTGTTCTCATAAACAATACTTATTTATTTATTTCGTTTTCCCTTCAGATTTCTTTACAATGGGTAAGACATAAAATAAATAGATACTAATTTAGAAAAAAGTATGAACAACAATAGTGTTTAAGAATTTAAAACTTATTTTAAGTGGTTTTAAAGTACATTGAAAGATGAATCTCTATTTATAACGATTTTTCTACATAATGAACTTTTTTCGGGATTTAACGACTTCGTTAAATAGAGGTCCGTCCGCATTTAAAAGTATAATTTACATTTTATCTTCGAGATGATTTTGAACAAATAAATTAGCAATTCTAAGGGTTGTATCCAGTTTGTTAAGTTAGCGGCATGATAACGTCACAGGCAGCTTTAAAGTTTTCGAATTAAGGTATTTCAGGAACGACTCAATGAATATAATAATTTTTAAGGTTATATGATAAAGGGATTTGGTAGAGCTAGTGATTATAGTCAAGAGCTTCACGACCAAATGTACATGTATAAATCCAGTCCTGATTCTAAAGATGCGATTTTTTACTAACGTCATACTTTAAAGATGCAAGCGGGTGGGTTATTGGCTACGGACATCATAATTTTGAATCACAATAAAGTGACTCCATACCACTACAAACATGAGGACTTTGAGCCTCGACAGATTCGATCTAAATCAGGCTCTGTATATGGTGTGTCTTTAATAACACCAAAACACACATCAAAGATGTACAGATTTGAAATATGCCAAGAGCGTTTCTTTTAGGTTTTGCGGAAATCGATTCCCAAGGGACGGGGTGGCTTTTTATCTTTTACGGGGCGTAAAAGATAAATATATTCCATTTTAGACCTGTTATTTTTAAAACAAGATGTGAAGGATAGTCCTCACATCTTGTTTTAAAAAGGTGTTTGAGTACAATTAAAAGCCTAAGTATAATTAAAGCCTATATAGGATTTAGATACATTAATAACTTAAAGTACATATATATTGCCATATAACATCATGAAATACCCATCGAAGTGGTCGGGTTACTTCTAGTTAACTATAATCGGAAACATAGAATTGTGTTTTTGTTATTAAATTAATAAAACCGCTTTATCAAAGACATCATGATTGAACATTAAGAATTCGTGCTTTTAGTATAGAAAAACCTTTCGTTAAAAAAAACATACTTCAAAGAATAATTTTTTTTTATTTTTCTAAATTAAAGAATAAACGAGAACATTGGGAAATATTAGAGTTAATTTACTAGAGTTTTTAATTGTCCCCAAATGTGCAGATAAACTTTGTTTCTGCCATTCAAAAACAATAAAATCAATTTCCACAGATTTAGACTCAAAGGAAAACTTTTTCAATATAAAAAGAACTCAAATGTTTTATTGCATGAGCCAATAATAAATTAAACTTGAAAAAATGGAGTTCTCTAGAAAAGAATATACACAAAATCATATTTATCGAACTCATGTTATGAGTCTTAACTATTTTGTAACTTACTAAAATTGTTTTTAATTTAAAAGAAACGTGAATATTTGCAGAATTCCCTATATATCACTAGAAAAAATATAATAAAACATTTTTTTCTGCTTCTTTAGTATACATTTTATTACAACATCTTTCCTATCTGTCGTAATTCACTGAGAGACAATTATTCTTTTCTTTAAATGGAGAGATAGAGAATTCTACAAATATCCAAATAAATTCCAGTGACGAAGCAATATTGGAATAATCTTTTTACTGCAAAAGATCTCCTCTAACGTTTGCAAAAGATATCAATACTGGCAACGAGATTTAAAAGAAAACAATGACTCCTTTCTTAGTAGTAACCCTGTTTCGTCAATTTCACTTTAATTTTTATAATCCTCTCATTGAAAACACATTTAATATTTTAATAGTCTGATTGTCATACAGCTAAATATGTATGAGCAAATATATTTCTAAAACAGTTCACATTATTGTTGCATTTGAAAATTGCTTTCTTCGACTTTCTCTATTTTTACCTCATAAATTACTTCAAAATGTATCCCTGTCATTGAGCCTTTCTCCGTGTTTTATCCTTAGTCCAATTCGGTTCTTATTGACTTCAGATAGGTACGATTCAACAACAATCACCTCTGGGGTAAGTAAATTAGAGAATCTAGAACTAAAAGACTTGTTTGAACACATTATTATGGAAAATGAATTGCTTTTAAAGCTTGATTGATTTCTGAAGTATCCCTTTGTCAATGCATTCTATGTACTGATGAAGCGAAACGTAAGCTATGAAAAATCTAGATAATTTTATAGGATACTTATCTATTATATCGTAAACCAATTTCGCCAAACGAAAAGACAATGCCAATTCAAAAAATGACACCAAAAGCTGCCGTCTTTTTTTATTGTGGTCGAATGTGTGAGGGAACATTTTCCACTATTGGCTGCTTATGGCGGCAATTAGGGATTGCAATACCGGTTACCGAACACTGGTATTTTGAGCCATTTGTACGATTTCGTTATAACGATATTCGCAAATTTAAATACTGTTTTTCGGTATTTACTAGAAATTTTTATAATTGTCTCCACTATAAGTTCAGGTATCGCCAACATAGCAAAATAGTATACGTTTTTGTTTCTATATCTTTCTAACGGGCGAAATCAATTAGACTGGGAATATAAAGTCGCATCGTACAATGAAGAAGTGAAAAAGTATGCGAATCATCCAAAGAGGTGTGCCGAAATAATCTAATTACAGCTCAGAGCAATACTATACACGCGCAAGATTCGTAGTCTGATATTCATGTATGTGAAAATAAGGTTGTAGGTATGAAGAAAGTGCATATTATTTCGATTACGCACATTTTTAAATGGGTGAGTTTGTTATTCACATTGTATTTGCATATTATACTTTAAGGTTCAAAAATTTTTTTAGATTCATTACATATACTCATAAATAATAAGACATAATATTGAACAAGAATAACTTTAATGAATTAAAAAAACAGTTGATAATACTTCAGTTTGGTTTCATTATTTATGTAAAGAAAAGAATGCGGTGGCACAATGTAAAAAATGCTCAAGAGTTATTAGAATAGAGAAAGTACAAGCGAACTCCATACACTTTTAAAAACGAAGCATGATACAAATTTGTTAAAAAGGAAAAAATCTAATTGCGATGAAGATACAAATTAAAACAAAGTTTCTAAGCCAAAGCCATTAAAGATTTTTCATTATTTTAAAAAAAAAAAGTTAATTTAAATGAAATTGTAAAATGACAGCATTAAATTGTTTGCTATTTCGAGTGTTTTGCACTTCTACTGTATTAAGAAAATCTCTATCCACCAGAGGAAATTAGAATTGGAAAATTAGAATTAGCAATAGATTAGAATTAGAAAATTAAAATTAGCAATAGATTAGAATTAGAAAATTAGAATTAGCAATGACTAAAAATATTAAACTAAAATACAATACAGAAATCAGCTATAACCAAAAACATCCAGGAATTTATAGGAAGATGAGGAATTTAGAGATAAATGCTCGGAAAAAGTATATCGCACATTGCTAACGGTACCTCCAACTAGTGTAGATGCCGAAAGAGCGTTTTCGACAGCTGATAATTTTTGCACAAAATTACCTCCCAGGCTTAATTACAGTACAATTTATGCATTGTGTTTTTTTAAGATCACGTTTAGAAAATTTGTAATAGTTCCACAGACTGAATGGTGATATTTACACTTTTTTGTGATTTAAATAAATAAGATGTTCCTTTACTTTTTTGTGATTCTTTCTATACTGTTATAATTTATAAGTTAGCCTACGTATTATTTTTTGTGATATTTACACTCTCTAATAAAACTAGCAAATATAAAACAAAGAAACGCTTGTGTTTTCTTTCTTTTTCTAAAATTTCTACTACCGGTATTAAAACCGGTATTCCGGTATTAAGATCTAAAAAATACCGAATACCGGTATTGAACTTTTGGTCCGATATTGCAATCCCTAGCGGGTACGTCTTTTGATTTGACACAAACGGGTCGATGGCCTAATATATAAGTACATTTCATAGAAACGTTTATAATAAAAGTAAATGCCCAACAATTTGGGCACTATTTTTAAGAAATTGCAAAGATTTGGAATAAAATTACTTAAATTTTATTGAAATAACATGAAAAAAAAGAAATATTGCTTGAATTGATGATTATATCTAATCGCTTACCATCTTTCATGCTGTTATTCTTATATATATATATATATATATGCTTTAAATAATAAAAGTGTTCGGCTTATTTTGGATATATCGTTATATTTTAACTCATCTTACAACGGTCTTTAAAACAATTTTTGAATTTTAAAGTAAACGCAATTAAAAACTGACAACAGAATATAGCATCAGATACTTTTAAGCAAATAATGCTTATTACAAAAAATACCTTCAGTTAATTTGTAAAATTTTATACTAAATTTACTCATCTATTATCAATAATTTTGACGTTCTGAACTCTATTCACTCATCAAATTGATTTTTTCCACTAAATGTCGTACTTTGGAACACATGGGCTATTGGCGATGAATCCTCTTAATTTTGAATCAGATTCATTAATAAGATAAACATAGTTTTGGAAAAAGTTATTGTAGCGACATAGAAGGAATTAAACTCATGTGACGTCACATGAATACAATCACGTGTTTCCAGCCACAATCAGTTCATGCACTTCGTTGTTGCCAATTTTTGTTTTTTACAGAAACTTCCTTATAAAAAAATATATATTAGTCAATAATAACTCCCACAGGTGAACAAAATGCACTTGAAATAAGAGTACATATATAACATAATTTTTTATTTCGAAAAACTATTTGAGGAATCTTAATACTTGAACATCTTTACCCAATTATCGGATTTGAATTTTTATCTAAATTTTACAAGTAGATCAACAAGTACAAGACGAATGACAGTTTTGAATTTGATGGAGAACACTGGATTGTATTTTTTATGTAACATTTGAATAAAGTGACAGTTCGAACAAAAAATGATTTAAACAGCCAATTTAGTAAAAATGTATACATAAAACATTTGATTATAATAAGCCAATCCTAACAAAAAAACCACTCATAAATATTAAAAATATATTAGAACATCAAACTATAATAAAAATTAAAAAATTATTTTGATAAAATATTTCATCACCATCAAAAAAATCTTAAGTATTCTTACTTAAATATAAACTTGAAAACAGCAAGAAATAAACAAAAAAAAAAAGATTAATAAAACACTTTTAATGTAATAGAGTACAAAGTAATACTTAATTGAATTGGAATCTTAATCCATATTAATTCAACTACATTAATATGGTGCGAACATAATAAAACTATGTTTTGTTTTATTTATTGTGCTACTTTTAAATAATCCACTTTTTCGGATCATCAAAATTAAAATTAAATGCGAAATAAACCCTTCCATGCCACATAATATCCTCAGTTACATGCAACCTATTTATTATTAAAGCAGAATCCAATTAATACCCAATCATTTCTAACGCGGTATGAATCTACATCGGAAAAGCCGCCTTTCCGCAACATTTCAGAATCAATATCATAATCCTCTTATCTGTATCATGAGACAAACACAAAATGTAGGAAGTTCTCTTGCAGTTTGATTATCATCTACTTAACACAGTTTCAACACGAAACTCGACATCCGAGAGGAATTGGCGACCGGCGATGAACTCGAGAAAAATTGTACTCAGAATGTGTGACAGCGATAAAATTGTTTGGAACAAGAAAGCGGAATAATTGACAACAAAATAGCATGACTGGAACTTTTCAAGTTATTTTTTTTCTGCCTTAAGGTGTTTTTTAAACAAATATAATGGGCGTAAAAAATTATATATTTATATCCGTCTTTCTTAACTGAGTTTTAATAAGAATGATTGTCTATCGTGAATCATTCGATTCTTTTGTCATAGCAGAAAAGGGCGGTAAAATACCGGAGGCAGTAGAATCAGTATCTTTTTTGGAATAAATGAACTATATTCGTAACAATATTGTTGTGTTACGTGACATTATTTATTAAAGTAAAAAGCACTTAGATGAAATTTTCTGATAAATGTGTAGTATTAGAATATTAATCGAATTTGAAGTTTGAAACAATGCTATAAATTGAGGTATTCAAGTGTATTTTTCTTTCTTACATTAAGCCTAATTTCTTCATCAAATTATTTTTTTCACCTTTTATATAGTTATTCATACAATATAGATATTTTTTTTAGATCAGATCATCGTGCAATATTGCAATTTTGTAAACTAGTCTGCAAGTAATGTTTGACTAAAAAAATTAGGAAAACGGCTTAGTTTTATAAAATAACTTTTGAAAAATTTACATAATTCCTTTACTTTAAAGAGATGGAATCGTTTTATAGTCATTCTCTGAGCATTCTGAATAATGATTATTAATTTTAAAAAGTATAAATAAATTGTTCAAAATTGAGTCTTGAGAAAAAAAAAGTTGAGTTCAAATTCATTTTCGTATATTTTGTAATAATTTGCAGTAATAAATATACTTGTTAAAATTTTAGGTTAAAATTTAAGAATTTACTCTCGAAAGTTTATTTAATCCTCAAGCATAAGTTAAAATGTATTTTTCCCACAAAAGTTTCATACTTGCTTTAGAAAATAATTGCAAAATGTTACACTGTTATCTATCTTTCAGTGGATATAAATAAACTCAATAAATGTATACCACGGATGAAATAATACATCAAATTTTCATAATGAGAAACCTTCAGATTTGATATAAATAACGTCCCCTTGAATACTAGGATTTTTCCCATTTGTTTCTGCAATAAACCGACATAAAAATTAGTGGTAATAAGCTTTTTGAGCACTAAAATTAATTTAAATGACAGTACATAATTTAAATTTTGCTATAATTCCATTTATCAACGTCGCACATCAAAGCAACAGGAGGCTAATGGCAACGGACCTCATAATTTTGAACCTCAATCAAGTAGCAAAGACGATACCTGAGCTGGTGCTTCGTTCGCCAACATTCCACTCGCTTTGGGACGGCTCTATCCGCGACCTTCTCACTAACAAATCCTTTTGGGGAATCTTTGATCCTTAAAAACTATTTTATTAGAACGCTCCCTCTGAAGATGATAACGTGAACATGTAAATTAAATCTATTCTATAAAGTATAGGCTTTCAAGTAAGAGAGAGATAGATAGGATAGGCTGCCATCTCTCTCTCGGAGCAGTGATTAATCACATTTAAAGGGTAATGCAGACATTTAGCATTTGATAATTGTAATAATTGAGGTGACGATTTGTCACTGTAGATTGAATATAGATTAGATAGCTAAGAAAACAGTGTACTTGCATTGAAGTAAGTGTTAATGGTAACATGGCCGGCTCTAGCGATTTTGCCGCCTCGGACAAAAATGGAAAATTCCGCCCCACCCCCTCTCTCTTTATATATGTATCCATATATTCTTTTAAGTTTTAAAAGATTCAAAATAATTCGAAATTAAGTACATAATTACTGGTTATTATTTCAAACGAGTGATATGAAAGAGAACAGTAGCACACGCAGGAATTTTTCAAGGAGGGGGTCCGGGGTCGAAAGTTCACCAATTTTGTATAATGTCCTTTTGATTTTGTCGATTTTCGGGAACAAAACACAGTAAAAAAACTAATTACTGAATAAATAATTAGCATTAATTAATAAAATTAATCATTAAAAACAAATACTTAGTTAAATTTTACGTACTATTTACTTAGAATTATAATTAATGGGAAAAAATCAAGGGCTTTGGGGTGGGTCCGGACCCCCAGGACCCCTCCCTTGGGTGCGCCACTGAAAGAGAAGGAATCGTCTATTAAAGCAGGCCAATTTCTTCGAAAAATAGACTACTAATGGTGGGGATCACAAGCGTTTGTTTTAACTTATAGTAATTTCACTCAAGACTAAAATAAAACATCTCCTGTGGCTTTCTATCTACCAATACCTCATATTACCCTGTTGTTGTTGTTTCTCATCTCCGAGATCAGCAATGCTAGATCAGGTCCATGAGTCCATTCACCCTGAAGAAGTCCAAAACCAATAGGGGATCTTGAACCAAGTCTTGCCTGATAAGCCCCAAACAAGATAAAATGTGGCCAGGGAAGGCTTGAGCAGAAGAACACTTAGTGCAAATTTCGAAATGTTTAATGTCATCAGATGATCACTATGGAAACGATTAAGCACAGTTCGATCTCGTCTACTGCTGCCCCGAACCAAGGAGCCGCCAGGGCATTTGCTCTGATACCATTGGTGCACCGGTGGGATCCTCCACAAATGGCCTTATTCTTTGCTTTATACTTTGAAAATAGTTCCAAATAACTAAGAGGAGCGGCAGGCGTTGTAGTTTCGCCAGTACCAGCCCTGGCTTAGCTGTCCGCAATTTCGTTCCCAACAATGTTGACATGAGACGGGATCCACATATTAGCCTTGTCCCCTTTTGTGGACAGCTGAAACTGGACATCGTAAATGTGAAAGGAATGTCCGCTGTGACCTCACTCCGGGATGGGGAGAAAGTTACTTGTGAAAGATGCGTAAACATGTTAAATTTCATGCTTTAACATATATTCTCGGTTCGAACCCTTCTAGTTTCATCATTAAAAAAACAACTGTCACTAAATATACAGAGTACCAAATAAAATAAAAAGTAAGATACGTTAAATGAAATATCCAATGATATTTCAGAAAATATATCAATTTTTTTTTAACAAAAAGAAATATTTTTCATATCTGATCCAATGCCAAATTGCCGCCCCGGGCAGGCGTCCGGTTTGTCCGGCCCTAGAGCCGCCCCTGCTGGTAATTAAAGTCTTCTCATACTTCGCGTACCTCTTTAATTGTCTTCATATTGCTTGAATTGGAAGCATCTCTCGGTTTTCATTCATCAAACTTGTGTTGTTGTTTGTGTTGCAAATAAATTGAGTGATTTTGAACACAGCTAGTCTTTGTCCCCTTTCTCCCTCATCTTAAGGCGCGGAGGCGAAATCCTTCCAGTTCTTATCAAAGGCAACAAGACTCGACAACGCCAACCACGTGACCTTGGATAGCGGATAAGACCAGAAACTATTCTATTCTCAAATACCTCAAATATATCCTCTTATATTTCTTTGTTAAATAATTAAAAATTTAAACATAAAAACCATTCGAAAGTTTTTTAAAAGAAATTCTGATTTTATTTATAAACAACATTGGAAGCTACGTAGTTTACAATATAATAGTTTAATAGGAAAGTTAATACATTAACAAGTTATATAAAAAAAATTTTAAGTCAATTCCTACTTAGATTAACAAAGAAAATTTTATTTTAGTTACTTTTTATTAAATAGTTACAATTAATATAAATATGCATATACATAGGACAGAATCACAACATTAAGTGGTCATTAATTTTTATTCATCATCATTAAAGTATCGTATTGTCATCCAAAACAATCGTGTCTATAAAATTTCATTTCAACTGAATGCTTTAAAACGTGAGGGGAAAAAAGAAACATTTTCAAGTTTTGCCACAAGTCGCCAACATAGCTGTGTATTTGGAATTCTTTAAATAATTAGTTTTAATCAATCAATTTTTATTAATTAGTTAAATTATTGTTTTGTCATCCAAAATAATCATATATGTAAAATTTCAGCTCAATTGAGCGCTTTAAAATGTATTTTATTAACGATTGAAAATTCCACCAAGATAAATAAATAAATATAGAGAGAGTGTGACCTAATAGTAGGAATTGAAAAATCACTTTTAAAACGAATAAAGACTAATCTCTAATATAATCCTTTATGTAAAGCTGTTGCACATTTCAAGTCTCGCACAACACAGAGGAGTTAGTATCCCTTCTGAAAGGACAGCATTATCTCCAGAGATAAGAGCGGGAGGAGGTTAATACGAAACGTTCTCGGCTGATCGAATGATTGTTTGACCATTAACGTCACGCTTTTAAGCGACATGAGGGGTACTGGCAGAATGCCTAAACCGAGCTCACTCGAAAGGGGTTTAGAGCTACAAACCGATTCCCTGAGAAACAACCATCGTCGAGTTCAGTCTGTATTGAACAAAATTTTAGCTTACCTTTTTACAGTAAATTTACATAATCTTGTAAATCTTGAAAAATGGTCAAGTGACAAGTACGACATTTGAGCTGAAACCTCACTCTCTAAACTTTCGCACCACGTCAACCTGAAGACGTCGAGCCTCGATAGAGTAAACCGTGCATCAGCCGCTATGCACGGTGGGTCTTAAATGGAACAAGAACTCGACAGAAACAAGGTCGATCACGATCACTTTAACAATACAGGAATCACATAAAATATAAAGAGCGATAAGAATTCTGAGAAATGAAACTACTGTATTTACTTCAATCTAAGAGCCGGACCCCAAATCTCAAAATGTTTTTGTGAAAAAATGTTGTCATCAATTCTAAGCCACATCCCCAATTCTCTACAAGTTTTTGAGGAAAAATTGACTCTAAAAGGTTCGTTGATATCCGATACTTAAGGAATTCTTTTAAAAAAATTAATGATAAATAATAAAAGTTAATAATTAATTTGTTTTTGCAGCATTAAAAATTTTCAAATATATACATGAATCTATAATTATTCTAACCGTCAGTATCCTGTTTCGAAAATCGTTCGTCACCCTCCATCGCCAACTTCCGAATGGGTACCGGCGTCGCCATTTTCCCCACAAGGCGTCGTCTTGTGACATTTATTATGCAACATTTTTTATAGGCTGTATTATAAAAGAATTTGTAGTAATTACTGTTGAACATTTACAAGCCAAAATTATGTCATTTGGTTTACGCTATCGAAGTATATTTGTTTCATCCGTGTCAAATTTTCAGTGGTCGCTGCTCTGCTTCTGCTTATAAAATTGCCACCTCCGTTTTCATAGTGAACTCTCCTTGATGCTATTACCGATATCTTTGATGTTTAGTGATTAAAAGAAAGCGTATACAAAAAATTTTTCTAAATATAAGCCGACAACGATGTTTAGGATAGACTGAATACTGAAGATAAACTGCGAAATGGGATGCAAGTGTCTAAAATGAACAGTTAAATTTTTCCTTTTGAAAGGGCTGGAAATTCAATTTTTCCTCATCTAACAAATGTTTTGGCTTCGATTCTAAGCTGCGCCCGATTTTCAGTAACATTAACAGTGGAAAAATAGTGCCGCTTAGATTCGAGGGACTACGGTATCATCAGAAGTCTTCTGGTCTTTAATAATAGGAATGTTTCTTTATTCTACTCAGCTACTTTATCTCTGACAATGCGGAAGTTGTACCATTATCAACCAACTATTCCTATCTGTCAGAACACCGAAAAATAAACATTAAAAATCGTTCTTACAGTTCCGATTCACACTTAAAACTAAAACTCAATTTGAAGAAAAAGACGATATCCTGATTTTATAAATGAGTTACCGCTTAGTATGCGTGCGCTTTTGTAGTTTAATTTTTATTTTTGACAATTGTAACAAAGCAATAAAGGTCAAAAGATGAACAATTGAATAATAGTGCCTCACATCGGAAAACATATATAATCGGAAGCAGTTGATGTGTTGTTAAGTTGACAGTATGATTGACAATGATACTGAACTCTCATCGTGATAAATAGACGTTCTTCAGTGTTCGCCTCGTATTACACTGCCTTTCCGAACAATGGCATAAAAAAAAAAAAAAAGTGGAATAAATGTTAAGGAAAAATACTTGTTACCTTTTTTTCTTCTATCTTTTTTAAGTGTAAACCTAGCAAAATAAAAAATCATGTCTTGATTTGGAAAAGTAGAATGTAAAATACCTTTAACACTAGAACGTTCATTGGTGTCAATTTGACACCGGAGCCTGTTCAGTTTGTTCTCCCTTCCGCATTTTTACTAGGAATTTGAAAATTTTTAGTGACTTTTAATTCTTTTCAATGGGTATTGCATAGTAAAAGTTTTGGGGTTCTAGGTTAATTAGGAGAAATTTTACAACTAAATATATCTACAACGTCCACTGGTGTCATTTCAACACCAAGGCAATTTATCATCAGAAAAAAGTAATGTTCATTCGTAAAACATACTTCCCAAAGTACTATCGCGCGTTTATTTGACCATGAATGCATTGATACTGGGTTAACAGCGGAAACGAATCTATTTTTCTAAAATTGTTGTGTCTAAAGTGTTTCGTTACATAGCTGTTGGCTATCTACTCATAATAAAAAAATCATTCGATTTTCGAAACTTGTGCAGAGCATACACCCTAAAACGATGGTTTATAGAAAATGTCTGAGCCCTGATGAAATTGCTAATTTATTTCGAGAGATTTCTGAGAATGAACCGGATGGGGATGAGCTGTGTGTGTCTTGCTCCAATTTAGATTCCGATGAAGACATAAGATTAAAAGTAAAAGGGACAGAGCGGAAAACCCGAAGAAAGTGAAATAAACCACAATATTCCAGTAAATCCTGATATTTTTCGCTAGATGGCACGGGTGGGATACCACATAACAGAAATTTTTTTCCCTGGCAAATTTGCCGGGACAAACCAGTGATCCAAAAAAGTTGGCAAAACATAATGTCGACGTCAGTTTTTTATGAAAAAAAAGGCAATATTTTTTAAATTAATGAAATAATATTAAGTCTTAAAAACGAAATCCTACTGAGCAGTAGTAACAATTATTTTATATACTTTATATCACGGTGTTGAAACGACACTGGCGGACGTTTAAGGGTAATCGAAATCCCGGACGTGCTAGTGTTAAATTTCGCAGTTTTAGAGATATAAGGAAAATTAAACTTTATTTCTTCTGTATCTTCACTCGGTTAAATTCCCGACGGTCACTTAAGTGCACAATCACGTGTTCTTCTTTAAATTCGAAACATATTAAACATGTACTTGTTGTTCTACTTGTAAAATTTTGATGAAATTTCAAATTTGATAAAGATGCTCAAGCGTTAACGTTCTTCAAAAAGTGTTTCAAAGTTTAAAAAAAATTATTATATTATATATATATATACTTCTATTACAAGTGTATTCAGCTTACTTATGTAAATTATTATTGTTGACAAATATGTACTTCCTACAAGAAAGTTTCTGTAAAAAAAAAAGTTTTCTATGGAAAAAAGCTTTCGGGAATTGGGGTTTGGGAAAAACGTGATTTGGAAGGTTTAAATTTATGGGACGTCATAGTCACATGATAGTGAAAAGCCACGTGATTCTTAAACCAATCAATTCAAAAAATCATGTGAAGTCATAGTCACAAGAAAAAACTATCTTTTTGTTTCCAACCAATCAGCCACGCGCCCGGGGTGTTTCCAATTTTTTCTTTTGGAAACTTTCTCTTAAAAAATATATATGTATACAAAATGCATTTTTTTTTAAAAAATATAAGATAAAATACATTTTTAATTTAAAAAATCGTTTTGAAAAAAATTTTTTTCCCCCAACATTTAAAACATCTTTACCCAAATATGATATTTGAAATTTTATCCGAGTTTTACAAATAGAACAAGTACAATTAGTTTAATGATTGTTTTGAATTCAATGGAAAACACGTGTTTGTTTTTATCATGTGACTTCATGAATTAAGCCCATTATCATAGGAATGACGTCACTATGACGAAATTAAAATTAAAATTTCAAATTAAATTTTATATTTAAGAAGATGTCAAGACAATTTTCTAATTCTTTTAATCAGTTTTCTACTTAATGTGCCGATAAAATAATTGATTAGTAAAAGGACTGTTATTATGAATTTTAATCAAGCGACGAGAATCAAAAACATGAATTAGAATCTCTCTTACTTCCACAACCTCACCATATGCAGTTTATTAACGTCGTACTTATAAAGCAACACAAGAGTTAAAGACGACGGGCCTCGTAATTTTGAATCGCTGTCAGGTGACGAGAACGACGCTTGAGCTAGAACCCACCTCTCCAAATTGCCACACCAAGCCAACGGGAGGCCTTCGTACCTCGACAGATTCAACGTGCATCAATCCCTCTACACTAGTGGCTCCCAAAGTGGTCCTTATGGAGCCCCAGGGGACCCCAATATCATTCAGCGGGGTCCGTGGAAGATTAAAATTGAGTTAGGGGTCCCTGAACAACGTAGGAAGGGGGCGCGCAAAGTTTAATATAAAATAAAATATTTTGACCATTTTCATTTTAATGGAAATTTAAATAAATAAAAATTCACTTGGATATTCCCGACTGGGTGTTGAGCCCTTTTGCACGTAGACTAACTCAGATCCCAAGCACAGATGAATCCATACTAATACAGGAGCATCTTATTGAAATGTTGTCAAACGAGGGACTAAGTCAATGATTGAACAATTTACCGCAAATTCTGGTTACAAAAACAGATCCCAATTTTATATGCTGCACTATGGGTTATTGTACAGAAGTTTACTAAAATTTTCCGCCTTCCCGTTTTTTAGAATGTGGATCCAGTGTCGGAAACCTTAAATTTCAAAAAAACGTGAAATGGAAAATATTTATGATAGTGTCAATTAGATTAAAATACATGTATAAAATTTTTTTAAAGGGGGCTTTTATGAAAAAAAATTATTTAAATACTTTTTTGGGAAAAAAAACGAAAAACCCCCTTTTTTTTTTTCCCCTTTTTGTAAAAAATGTTTCCATTGTTTTTAATTTTTCCTTATTCAGCTCAGACCTCTGTACAAAAAGGTTTCAAAAATTTTTTGAAACGCATTCTTGAAAGTCTTTTTTATCCATTTTTTTTATGAAAACAAAAGGGAAAATTTTTAAAGAAAATACCCCGTTTATTTCAAATGGTTGCCGAAAAAAAAATCTAAATTTTTTAAAAAAATCAGGTTTGAGCCTCTATACAAGGTCGGGAGCTATTAAAAGGAAAAAATTTTTAAAAAATTAAAAATTTTTTCCCCAAAAAAAGGGGTATTTTGGGGTTTAATCCCTATAGGGGGGAATGATAAAAAGAAAAAAAATTTCCCCTAACGGGGAAAATTTCCCAAAAAAATTTAACTTTCACTTCTCGATCTGCTGTACTCTCTTGCTTTTTTGTGTGTTTATTCTTGTGATATAATTGTGTTCCGTAATAAATGAAAAAGAAAAATCAAAAGGGCATCTCGTAAATTTTTCAGCACTGCTAATCATATATCATGACATACGGTGACAAAAGGACTTTGATCGAAAAATTTTAAAAAAGCAGTTTTGGGAAGTTTTCGCATTGGGGGGTTTGGACCCACGCCCTTGCTGACCCGGGGTGGGCCCCTTATCAATTCATTATTTCAATTTGTATTGCTGAACTATGGATTTAGAACGACTTAAGACGAAGCGAAGCACCGTAAGGTCTCTTTTACAAAATTGGTCACTAAAATAAAATCCCTAATATTGAAACCCCGGTAAATGAAGAAATAAACAGAAAATTAAGCTTGAAATTTTACAAGACCCTAAAATGCCAATTAGTGGGAAAAAAAAAAAGGATTTGAAAAAGAATTGGATTTTGGTATCGAAAAGGTTGTTGATATTGGTTTGGGAAAAAGAGATTATGGATAGCGAAAAATATGGGGGAAACGGGAACCATAGTTAGACCCGAAATTAGATAGGTATATGACTTTACTAGAAAGGACCTCCTCAAATATTTCTGAGGGGTTGTACAAAGCAGTGAACAAGTTTAAAGGGAAACCGGAAACTAATATAACCCAAAATTTCCCTTTTTAAAACCGAAAAAGCGAAAAAAGTTCCCCGAATTAATATAAACACTTTTAAACCCGGTTGGTCCAGGGGAATGGCTAGTTTTTTTAAAAATTCATTTGAAATCGCGATACATAAAAATGATACATTGGTAAAATTAGAAAATTCACCTATTTAAAATCGTTTTTTAGGAGCCGTTTAAAACGGAAATTTTCCCGGTTTCCCCTAAAAACAAAAAACTATGATTCCGCGTTTCCCAATTTACTTCAAGATCGATTTGGGAGAAAGGGGGCGATTAACGCTCATATGACAAAATTATTAAAACCGAAACGGTGAAGTCAGTAAAAATTTTCCCCCTTTAAAAAAATTGTACGATAATATCAAATTTTAAGTTAGATCCCTTCAGTCTCTCGGTATTAGAACCAAAACATTTTCCCTAATCTTTTTTTTCCTGTAATATTGAAAAAGGTTCCTTAAAAAAAATTTCTTATAATCGTCAACGTAAATGTGATGAAACAATTAAATGACTTGATTTTTTTTTAAAACAGGAAATACAAAACCGTGAACAGCCTTTTCTGCCCCTAATTAAAAACAGTTTCGCTTCAACCTAATCGGCGCCAGACGTTAAAATGCATTCGCCTCAAAATTATCAAATAAAAGCAACTTCAATTCGTCCCGCAATGGTGCCAAAATCCTCTCAACCGCAGATAAAATGCGTATTCTGAAAAATAATAAATCTAAACCCCCATCTCCGAGGATTGTCCCCTTAGATTTGGGAAAAAGAAAAAAGAATTTAAAAATTGTTTGCTTTTTTGGGGTTTTCACTAACTGAAATTGTAAAAAATATTTGGCTTGAAAATGTAAACCCGGGAATTCCCCCATAAAAAAATTTAATCTGGGGGTTTTCCTTTCCCCGCCTAATAAAAAAAAAAAATCAACCGCTGGGGTTGGGGGGGATAAACCCCACAATAAACCCCCGAATCCGAAGGCCCAAACGACTACTCTTTCTACTCTCGGCGATAGAAATGATTTAATTTTTTTAAACCAGTGGCGAAAAAACGGCAAAAGATCGGGGAATTGATCCCTGGGAGTAGTAAATCGTTTTTTTTTAAAAGGGGTTTTGTTGATTTTCTGGTTTAAAATCACTTCCCCGGGGGGTTTGGTAAATTTATGCGTTGGGTTTCCCGGAGGGTGGGGAAACCCAAAGTTTTGATATTGTAAAAACGGGAAAAACCCCAAAGCATTTCTAATTCGAGATTGAGTATTGACTTAGGGCTCAGCCCACCGATAAAATAACTCATAGAATTTCTGTTAAAAGGGGGTTTTTGGTTGGAAAAATTGCTTTAAAAAAAGGGAAAACCTGTTTTGTTGACGGGTTTAGAAGGGGGATTTGTTGATAGGATCAGTTTTTAAATTTTGCGAGATATTGGTGATGGGAACAAAATTAGAAAAAGTTTAAATTTGGAAATTTGGAAATTTTTGGAGAAATCTTGAAAGGTCGTAAAAAAAATAACGAAGGAAATTTTAAAAAGAGGTTCAGGTCAATTTTTTGGGTCAACTATTGTTTAAAAATGGTTATCAAATAAAAAAATTTTTTGGGAATTAGAAAATAGGGGGAATTAATAAGCAAAAAAAGTTCAAATTCGGTTTAAAAATTTTTTAAAAAAAATTTGAGGAGAAATACATACACAAACGGTCGGATGAAACTAAATTGCTTTGGAAAGATGAAAAAAATTCAACTAAGCAATAAATTATGAGGTCGAAAAAGAGGGTTGTTTCAACTTAAATGATAATTTTTAAACGGGAAAAAAGGTTTATATTTAAACTATAAAAAATCTTTCCCTTTAAAACCATTTAAAAAAGATGGAATAGTTAATTTTTACTGATTGCAAAAACCCAAAAAAAAACATCCCCGGGGTTTTTTATGCCACCCATCAGTGATAAGGAAAAAAAGGGGGCCACTAAGGTGAGAATTTGCTTCGACCCCTTCCTCTAAACCCAGAGATCAGTTGCCCCTTAAAGTTTTGTTATATTGTGGTCCAAATTTAAATCCTGAATTACTGAGAAAAATTTTTGAAATTTTCAAATTAAAAAAATCGCGATTTTGCGCAGACTTCAGCGTGCTTTTGGAAATAGGGAAAAAAGGGGAGGACAGGAAAACCTGCGGTTTCTATGGGGCCACGACAATGGTACTTGTCTCGATTTTTGGGGGAACCCCGTGTTTTCCCAAAGAATGACGCGTTTTCCCTTTTAAAGGGGTAAATTGCAGTCCTTTTTTTTTTTGGCTGCCACAATTAGGACTCATTTGGAAAAATACAGCTTTTTCGAAGTCACTGAAAAACTTTTCCTATACGTAGGGTTTCTTATGCAGTGTAAAAAATTTTTGAAAAGAAACCCAATTCGGGGGGTCCCACTTACATTTTGGGTGAAGCTGGAATGAATTTGCGAAAGTGGACCCACTTCTTCGGCGGAATTGGGGAAGTGGTTGAAAAACGAAAAATAGACTTCGCGGAAATACATCCGTTCCGATAGTTTTGCCCAAAAAGGTTTTAGGACTCGTGTGGAATTTTCTTGACGGGTTTGGCAATTGAAAAGGGAGTCAAATCTTAAAGGGGTGAAGATTTTAATCCTTCAAAGCGGTCAATGTTAATTACTTGCGGGATGCTTTTCGACCCTTTGGGGATGTTGAGTCCTTTACACCCAGATTAAAATTATTTTACAGAATACCTGGGAACGGGACCTGAAAGGGGGCGATCCATTACCAATGGACATTCAAGATACATTTCAGTCATGGATTGATGGGGGTGGACACTATTCCTCAGATTTCCTTGCCTGTAATTTTTTTCCCCAAATGTAGAAACGAAAAATCAAATAATTTTTTCCGATGCCAGCCAAAAGGCTTAGGGCCCAGTTTTGGGTTTACTTTGGGAAAAGGCACAAATGATGACTTATTTTACAATTTTCCCTTGGGGAAAAATGCCGCTTAGCTCCTTTAAAGAAGTTAAGTTTGGCCCGATTGGGCTCATGGGAGCCCTTTTTTCCCTCCAAGATTGGCGGGTATTTTTTCAAATTCATTTCCCTGGATTACGTCTGAAAACATATTTTTTTTGGTCTGATTCGAAAAATTATACCCCACTGGATCCAGGGTGACCCTTTTACGATGGAAAGAGTTCGTGAGAAATCGTTTTCCCGGAAACCCAAGAAAAAGTGATCTAACCATTGGAACTATTGCCGGGGAAAAGACTAATCCTGCAGACAAGTTAACTCGGGGACTCTCCATTTATGCGGTTAATTAAAAGACGAAGTGTGGTGGCGAGGACCAGACTGGGGGATTCGAATCTACAAGTGTGATATTTTCCACTTAAAATTTAAATTTCCCTTGAATTAACTGATGAACAAAAGGAAAAACTATGTTCCAGAAAATAATTAAATTATTAACTGTAAATGAAAACAATTGTAATGACTTCTTAAAAAACCTTTTTAGGGGTTGCCCAAAATGATTACAGTAAATTTATTCGTATTTTTTTCATATATTTCTAGATTTAAACACAACTTTTGGGCCCCCAGCCCAAAAGAAGGGCCGATTTTTTTTTTTTGATGAAGGGGAAATTTGGAAAATTACAATAATCCGCAGGGTTTTCAGCAAGGTAAGTTTAAAAAAGAAACCCAAGGGAATTTAAAAAAATGGTGGGGGTGTGTCTAAAAAAAGTAGATTGTCTTCCTTAAATGTTTTATAGCCCCGAAAATGATGTCTTAAGAGTTGGAGGAAGACTAAAAAATTCAAATTTAAATACATATTCAAAACACCCGGGTTGTGTTACCTAGTAATCATATCTTAACAACCAATATTTTTAGTGTTTTATCAAAAAAGGTATATGCACTTGGGTGCAAAAACCTTGTTGTTTAAAGGTCCCCAAAAATTTTTGGCCTATTAAGGGCGGGAATAATTGAAAAGAAGGTTGTTTATAATTGTTATTACTTGTGAAAAAAACAAACCTGTTTTGACATCTCAAATAATGGGAGATTTGCCTGCTGATCGTGTTACCCCTAATCATTTTATTTAACATCACGGGGTATCGTTTTTTCCCGGACCATTTCTATTAAAATTCAAAAAAAAAAAAGGAATATTTAAAAAAAGTACAATTTGTAATTTATTTTGTTTATGTACAAAGGCTATACATCTTGATTTTTTTTCCGATCAAACTTCTGATTGTTTTAAGCTGTTCAAAAGGTTTTTTTGGCGAAGAGGCAAATGTGAAAAAATTTTCACTGAAAATTTCCCAAAAAACCTTTGTTGGTTGCTGATAAAGAAAATAAAGAAATTGTATAATCTGGGAAATTCTCTGATCAATTTTTAAAGTGAGTATTTAATACCCAAGAATCTATAGAGTAAAATTTATCCCCCAAAATCACCAATTTAAAGGAGGCATTTGGGGGGGCTGGCGAAAAATCGTTCAAATTTCACTTAAAACGTGTACTTAAAATTTAAAAAATTAAATTTTCTCGAAAAATTTTTGTAACTATTCTGGCTGAAATTGAAGGTGTCTTAAATTCTGGGCCCCCAAACCCCCAAATCTCCGGAATTCGACGATTTCCAAACATTGTCTCCCTGGACTTTTTTTAATTGGTAGACCAGTAAATGGATTGGTTGAACCATTTTTAAAAATATTAATGAATCAAGATTATCTAAATTGGCAGAAAAAAAAAAATTCTCTAAAAAGTTTTTTGGAAATTTGGAAACGCAAATTACCTTAACACTTTACAACAAAGGTCAAAAGGGAAAATTTAAAAGGAAACAATAAAAAAATAGGTGCACTTGTTTTGGTAAAACTGAAAACCTACCTGGAACCAAAGGGTTTGCTGGAAGGTCTGGGAAATTATTCTTGGTAGCAAACAACCCAGGTAAGTTGCTGTCCTAAAACTACCAAATAGAATTTTAAATAAAAAAAATTTGGTTAAAAGGGGCATAGCAATTCTGCCCACTGGGGGTATTAAATTTATAAGTGTTGTATTATATATATATATTTTTTGTTCTTTGGGATTATTTATGTTTGTACTATTCACATGTTGCTATATCAAAAATATTTTACATTGTGTTTTTTTTCCCGGGGGGGGATGTTGGGTTTAATCCCTATAGGGAATGATCAAAAAACAAAAAATTTTCCCAACTGAGGGAAATCCCCGAAAATGAATGTTAACTTTCACTTCTCGATCTGCTGTACTCTTTTTTGCTGTTGTGTGTGTATGTGCTTGTGATATTTGTGTTCCGTAATAAATGTAAGAAAAATCAAAAAGGCATCTCGTCATTTCAGCACTGCTAATCATATATCTTTACAGATAACATTTTTGGGAAAAAAGGGGTTTTTCTAAGTTAATTTTTTCCAAAATATTGTATTTAAAAATTTTTTTCATAATGTCCTTAAAACAATTTTATACATGTATTCTAATCTAAAATAATTTTAAAAATCATGAAAATTATCCCTTTAAAACTTTTTTTAAAAACATGGGTTTCCGAAAGTAGTCGTATAAACCCTTTAAACGGGTAAATTTGTAAAAACAATTATGAAGGGTGAGATGTACAATGGAATTAAAAGGAGCAATAAGATGCAAGAAATCCATTGATTAGACATAAATCATGTTGACGATAAGAACAATACGTCACAGCTCAATGTCAGAAATATAACGGCAAATGATTGTCACAGGAATTGTAGACAACAGCATACTCGTAGCTCATAGCACAACCAGCACCGACGGACGGAGGGTTGTCGGACGCGTTCGAACGAATCATGTTTCCTTTTTGACGTCGAGCTGCGACGCATTGTTCTTGTTACGTCTATATATATAATAAATGTATTTCTTACCTTTATTACACTATACATCACACTCTTCATAATTTTTTTGCAAATTTCTCCGACTAAACGTGGCTTGCGACCCCAAGTTCTATGGTAATTCGTCGTCCCCATGCTGCCCTCTATCACCCCTCTGAATTTGTCGATCGAATTCGGCAACACCCTGAATATTGCACTCGGAAACTATGATAAAGATGTAAATGTTATACCTGATATCGAAAAAAAATTCTTGATCTGGTTTCTTTTGCCATCGTCAGAATTTCTAGATATGTATTTTTCAAAATGTTTGAAAACAGTTTTTAAAAATGCGTAAATATTATCATTGAATTCTTGAATTTTAACTGTTCAATACATATCGACGGTTGGTTTCTATTATGACTCCACATCTGGTGACGGTAAAAAATATATAGCACTGAATCTTAACCTTATAACATTAATATTACATACTTTCAAATGTGAGTTTCGAATTTTAAAACTTACCCAGTTGTTCATGCAGATATAAATTATTCCAGACAACAATGAAAAAATCGTTATTATGCTAAATATAATCCATGGTACTAATTTATCTCTTCTTTCCTGGAAACATCAAATATTTAGAAAGAAATTTAAAAGAAGTGCTTAATTTATAAAATGTCTTCATTTAACCAACAATAATTAATAATACTATACGAGTAAACACATATCCTTCTTATCCTTCATCAATGGGCTTGATTCATAAAGTCACATGATAAAAACAAACACGTGTTTTCCATTGAATTCAAAACAAACATTAAACTGGTTGTACTTGTTTTTATTTGTAAAAAATCAGATAAAAATTTTAAATTTCATTTTTGGTTAAAGATGTTTTTAAAAGTTAAAGGGGGGAAAAATTTTTTCAAAAAAATTTTTTAAAATTAAAAAAAATCGTATTTTTTTGCTTATATTTTTTAAAATTTTAAAAGCATTTTGTATACATATGTTTTCTTTTTAAAAAGAAAAATTTCTGCAAAAAGGGAAAACTTGGCAACACCGGAGCCGTGAACTGATTAGTTGGAAACACAAGATAGTTTTTTTTTGTGTGACTATGACTCAATTTTTTTTTTAATTGGGTTGGCTAAAAATCCATTTGCTTTCACTATCATGTGACTATAACGTCACATGAATCAACCTCATAGTCTCGGGTGGCGTTCTCCAGAATTCCATTTCATGCCGTCCTTCTTCATGGCTGAAATTTTCCAATTTTCATCTTAATATTTTAGTCTTTTTCTAAGCACAACCAATCCACCTAAATTTTAATATTTCTTTTTTGGGTATACCAGGTCGTTTAACCAAATAGATCTTTTTAGAAGCTCGTTTGTCCTCCTATCTTATTAAGTAACCTGCCATTTTGTTAGCACGTATGGTAATTTTCTCTCATTTTTTTTTTTTTTTTTTTTTTTGTATTCGAAAATAACATTTCTGGTTCCTTTTATTCTTCGGTTTGTTTACCCGATAGTTGTGGACTATGTTGTAATAATGACATTCAATTGATATTTCAATATAGTCGCGTTAATCTCCTCTCCTTTTCATAAAACAGAAAAAAAATTTATAGACTGTTTCTTGGGACCCTAATTAGGTCAACAGGAAGAAAATCAGTTATATTCCTAACCAATAATCTGTAATTGTAATGAAACTCAAAACTCGCGATTCGTGATATGTTTTCGTAACATACCATAAAATTTAAATGTGAGATAGGCTTTTCTTTTGCTAAACACCTCTACCTTATATAAACTTCATTTGAATTACCTAATAATTCTTGAAAACATGATACAAGAATTACGTTTTTATTTATTTTATATATAAAAATATAATATGAGGATGAATAAAAATATTATTCACATTCAACAAGATCAAATTAAATATTTCAATCTGATATTCTTGTTGGGTGCTTTTTTTTCTTAAAATAGATTTACCTTTATCAAAAAACAATTACCTCTAACAAACTAAATTGTATAGCAAGTAAATTTATTTCAAATTTGAATTCAAGATAATTTTTTTTGAAGAGTCATCTGTCATAAGACATCCAAACATTTCTTCATTTTTGAAGAGTTATATTTAGAGAATTTAAATTATCCAAATAATCGAAAATTTTTAAAGAATTTAAACAAAATCAGTGGGCATGCTAAAAAAAAACCAGAATGTCTTTGTCCTTTTTGTATTGATTTGTAACTCGTAATTTTGATAAACGGTTAAGTAACAGAAACCACTTTAGAGCCGAGTAATGAGCACGAACTTGGTTGCCGGCGATTTTTATAATTCCAGTTGTAGCTTCCAGACTTAATATTACTAACAGCCCCTCTAATGGATCAACAAAGGCTTCAACACATTAATTGAATCGAACCTTAATGCTTTACACCAAGGGCTTCAAATGCTAACTTGGGACAGGTCCGGTGCTAGGGGTGGGCAATCCGGGCCCCTGTCCGCGGCGGCAATCTTAGGAGGCGGCAAATTGGTTTTAAAATTAACTAGTTTATGAAGAAAATAAACCGAGATTCATTTAAATCTAATAAAAAATAAATGTTGAATTTTAATAATAATAATAATATATATATTTTAATATATTATCAGGTTTTTCTTCCACGTGTTGGATTTAAAAACAACTTTTCAACTTGTTTTTTTTTTGTTATGTCCCAAAATTTCTGCTGTACGGGGGAAGATTGGATCCCCTAAAGCATTGCTAACCCCCCAAATTTGCTGGCCCGTTCGGGAAAACAGCTTTAGAAATATAATAATTCCCGGGTTTGCCAAAAAGACTTTTTTTTAACCCTTTGTTGTGTCTGGTGAATTCCCAATTTTTTCCCGCTTTTTGCACTGTTAAAGGGTTTTAGTACTTCTTCCCTTTTATTTTATTATATATATATATATGTTTTTCGAACTTTTAAGGGATTTTGAAAGTCAAAAAAAATTTTAAATTCAAAAGGGTTTCCGCTCCCCAAACATAATAAATTCCCACTTAAAAAAAGCAAACAAAAACAACTTTTGTTTTATTATAATTTAAATAAATGGAAAAATACAAAAAGGGGTTTGGAACAGAATTTTTTCCGTGTGTCTTAATTTTGTCCCAAAAAAATATTTTTGAAAATGCGGGCGGGCATGAAAAAACGGGCCCGGAAACTTTCCCCGCTTTTTTAACCCTGACTATAAAAAGGGGCTTTTATTTTTTTTTTACGGAATAAAATTTTTTCCCCAAAATTTGGGTTTCTAGTGAAGTAGAAATGAGTTATAATGCAAATTTCTATTTACCGGGCCTTTTTTTTTTTAAAATTGTTCTGTTAAAAAAAGTAAAAAACGAGTAGGGGAAAATTTAAAAAAATTCAGTTTTTTCCCAAGAAATATTTAAATAGCTTCTACAGGATGTTTCTTTATAAACGAGGATTTTTCATGTATTTTTAACCGATTTCAAAAAAGGAGGTTATCAATCCAATCAATTTTTTTTTTAATTTTTGCCGGGTAATTACTTCGAAATATCTCAACCGATTTGAATGTTTTTTTTTTTTTTTTTTTTTGATAAAGTATGTTACCGGATTGGTACAATTGTTAAAAATGTGGTTTAAAAATGTCATCCCCTAATTTTGGGGATAACATTTAGAGGTTCATAAAAAATGAAAGTTTCTGAAAATAATTAAAATTTGATGTAAATAAAGCCACGGGAAACCAAAAAAAAAATTAAAATTTTTTTTTAAAAATACCCCTTTTGCCTTTGGGGGTTTAAAATTTGAGGGGGGGAAAAAAAATTTAAAAGGGTTTTTTGGATTAAATAAGGGGTTTTCTTTTAAAAAAAAGTAAAGCACTCGATTTTTTAAAAATACGGATTTTTTACATTACTTCAGTGGGAAATCGGTTAAAATAATTTTAACTTTTTGGGGCTTTTTTTAAGGGGTTTTACTTTTTAAAAATTTTTTTTTTAAAGGTTTTAAAAAACGTCCTTGGGGAGGCTACGTCATTGATATAAACCAGTGGTTTAAAACTGTGTTCCACGGGCCCTGGGGTTCCACGAACCAAAAAAAAAAATTCGAAGAAAAAATTCCGCGTTTCTTATGGTTTTCCTAAAAAGGTATTTTTAACGAAATTTTTTTTGGGAAATTTTAAAAAAGTTTTCCCAACGCTGGGGGCCCATGGGGGAAGGGGAGGGGCGATAAAAAATTTTGGCATCCGGGCCCTTTTCTTTCAACTAATTTCCACCCCAAAAATTTTTCTGCCTTGTATGCGTGAATTCGGGTACTATTGAAAAAGATAGATTTTGGCAGAGATTAGTCTCAACAAAAAATGATGAAAAGCATGGCCAATTTTTTTGAATGAAAGAAAGAGGCAGAATGACCCTGAAAAAAAACCACGAAAAACGGGGGTCCTTTGTCAATTTGACTTCCGGGCAATTCATTTAGCTTCCCCGCGTTTTTGCAGACAAAAAAAAAGTCATTACAACAAAAAGGTAAAAAATATTTTCATTTTTCAAATTTTTTTTTGATTTTTTTAAAGGGTTTTAAAGCCCCAGGAATTTTTAAAACATATTGCGTAAGATAAAAGTGAAAAAAAATTTTTTTGCCAAAATTTCTTTCTTTTTTACTTTGTTTTTTTTAAATTTTTCTTTTTTCATACATAAATATAAAAAGTCATCCGTTTTCGTATATTTTTTATGTTGATTAACATATTTAAGTAAAGTGTGTTTTCCTGGGGAAAGTACCATAATCGTCTTAAAACATTTTTGATTGACATTGTTATTCAAAGAAAAAATTATTTTTCCCCTCGCATAAAAAAAAATTTCTTTTAAATCCCCCTTTTAAAGGACAATAGTAGTTCATTTTTAAAAAACAAAACTTTGAAACTTTTGGGTACATTCTTTCTTATATTTGTGATTTAAAAAATACTCCCCAAAACGACCACTCAAGTATTGTAAAATGGACCTGGCAAACGGATATTTGCGGTTTTCGGCTTTTTCTAAATAAAAAAATGTCAATAGAGATTTTTAAAAATTCCTTTTCGAACCTGGATTTTTTCTCCCAAAACTGGGGGATAGTTTTTGGGGTTTTTGCTTACTATCCCCCAAAAAGGGGTGGCCCAAATGGGGAGTTTCTCAAAAAAAAAATTAATTAAAAAAACGCTCCCACATCTACCGAGGGGTCCGGGTTTTAAAAACTTGACAACAATAGCCATAGGAAAAGAACGGTTGAAGAAATTAAAAAAAAAAGGGAAAAAATTATAAAAAAAATTTTCAAAAATTAAAAAATGAGAAAAAAAACTTTTAAAATTTAACTCTCCCATTTAAATGTTTGTACTTTTTTAAAAATGTAATTAAAATTTTAATATTTAGTGGTTCTCTTCTCTTTCTGTGCTAAACATAAAGAAACCACCCCATGGTGATATTTATTTACGTAGAGCTAGGGTACAGGACTGATCATTTTATAAATTATCATTTCAAAATTTGCCAAGTGAGACATCCTAAATAGTATTGTTCTAATAATTGTAAAAACTCAAACTATTACGGGGTTTAATATCTACGATAAGAAAATGAAGTTTAAAAGTTCAGTTGTCTTGTGACTTAAACTTGAGGTTTAGCACCAGTAACATCCATTATGCTGTAAAATGGCTCATTTTCAAACTGAACCAAGACTTTTAGACTCTTCCACAGTTTATTTGTGTCGCAGTTAGAAATCATATAAAGGCTATTGCTGATGGGTCTCGTAATTTTGAGTCACAATTAAGTGATGAAGATGACACCTACGCTGGCACTCCATCATCAAACTTCTACACCAAACCACTAAAATTAGATGATCGCGGGCGCCGGCGTCAAAGGCGCCTATTCCCAGAAGGATGGGAGGAAAAGAAAAACCATATGACGGAAGGATGCCAAATAGAGAAAGCTCACCCGAATGGTGAGGGATGAACGTGCCCCCAAGCACAGCGTTCCATCGAAGCAGAACGCCGGCGGGGTGGAGGGGGAGAAACGCAGGAAGGAAAACGGGACGGCCGAGGCAGTTAATCAAGTCGGTGACAGTTCACCAAATGAACCCAAAAGGAATAATGCAATGTAACGAAACTGCTTGTGTTGTTAAGAGTGTGAAAAGAGTGGAATTGTTGTGTTAAGGGGGGCGAAGTGGGTTTCTCCACTTCGTTGAAGAGTATGCATATTTAATTTTAGGATGAGGATAAGTAAACAATGTTTGTGCTTTAATAATTGGATTGTCATGAGATTCTATAGATTTAAAAACATTTCTAGAAAGTTTAGTGATGCAATTATAGAAATCGGCTCCATATGTAGGTCGTTGTGTATAACGTCATTTCGAACATACCAAGGTGCGTTTGTCATGACGCGGAGTATTTTGTTTTGAATTACTTGAATTTTTTCATGTGGGTGGCAGCTGCCGCTCCCCATACCGGGGAAGCGTACGTGATCACTGGGGCACCAAACCAAATTTGAACTTTTTGAATTTAAGAGGACTTGAGCTGCAACAAATCTAATATGCATTAGCCTATTACAAGAGAGTCTTTCATAGCATCAGGACTGAAAGTACAATTCAAATACAGCAATACCAGCCCTGACCTTGGGACACTTTAAGACTCTTTGAGGCCCTGGATCCAGAGAAATCTTAAGAGTTTTTATGGCCCTGGTCCTTTACGCAAAAGTAGGCCCTACTTGAGATCTTTAAAAGTAGATAGTGTAAAGCATGTAGTATTGTCATATACTCGTTCAAACGATCATTTGAAACAAATAAATGTGCACGACTCACAAATATCAAAAACCTAGGCACAAACCGGTTCAACCGATGGACATATTTCGACTAAACGAGCTGAATGATTGTTTATGGTATTAGGCCTAGGCATGAACAACGGTCATCACATAATACTAGTCTTGCACTTTTACGTATTGACACAGTTTGAAATTCCCTGTTTTTCGGAGAATATGTACAATAATAATATTTGACCACTAAAATTATTCAGAACATGTTAAGACAGAGTTGAAAATGAAACGAGGCCCCCACCGAAGGTGAGGCCCTGGGCCTGGGAAAAGTTGGACCATGCCTTAAAGAAGTCCTTGTATGACCATTCGACCACTGCAGTTACAGACTTCGTTGAAATTAATCATCAAATTCACTATTCCTTAGCATTATATTTTAAATCAGGATTCGAAATTGAACAATTTGAAAACATAAAAGAACTAGTGATTATATATAGTCTTAATCTCTTATTAGTTTAAAAAAAAACTTACTTCTTCAATGGCTAGTTTCATGCGTAAACCACATTTGATGTAACATATAGCATAACATATACTACAAAAACACAAAGTTTTTATACCTAGAAAAAGAAGAAAAACTTCTTCAGTACTATTACTTAAAAACCTATTTTTAAATTTTTCCATAGCGCACACTTAATTTTCTTCCAAGAAATTTTGCCTTAATTTATCCAGTGAGCAAAAGCAAATGAATTATAGTCTTTTACAGTAGAGAAAACTATAAAATTACCCAAAATAAAAAAATGCAGTTAATACATAATTATGCTAGAATTTCTAAGTGCATTAATCTCTGCACAGTGAAGATAAAATTAAAGATTTCTTTTATTACTTAATTTAGTAAGAAAATGGAAAATTTAGATCCGCAACATTAAAACCTTTATTCTAATAAGTTTTATAGATAAGAGCATAGCAATGGCAAAACAGTGATACCTGTAAAGCAGTGCTTCTCGAAGTTTCTATATTTGCGACCCAATATTCAATCATAATTTTCATCGCACCCTCCTCCATACAGTAACAATGTATTTAATTCAAAAACACTATACTTTGACGCTAAAGCTACAATAAGACTTTAACCTCTTAAGTACCAGCGGTTTAGATTTATCTCGCTCAGCCAAAGCGTTAATTGCTACGGATATACATACGTCTTTCGGAAATACGATGTTTTCTATGCACTGCTATCTATGAAATTATTCCGAAGGCTTGGGAATGCAATAAAAGGGCCTTGACACACACACAGTGTTTACGAAGGATTTACTTATTTTAGAGAATTTGCTCATTTGTTTCTTTTCTCCCCCCCAATACATAACATACGCGTCGCCTACGTGAAAACGGTGGTATTGGGGAACGAATCACTCAGCATTTAATCGGCAGTTAAGGTTTTAATTGTAAACTGTTTAAATTACGAAGGTAAGTGTTAATTTTTATATGTAATTTTATGCATGACAAGCCCTCTGAGTCACTGGTAATTATTAAACTTGTTCTTATAGTTTAATTATAAAATGCTTTGTGCAGTACTGATACATTTATAAGTGTATTATATCAGTCTAAATGTGTATTATTATTTTTATTATGTAAGAATATATTTTGACTACTTTTGTTTGCTCTTTTAGGATATTGATATATTTTTTAAAATAATCTTTTATTTTTGACCTATACAGGGTGGTCCCGAATTCATGGTACAAACTTTAAGGGTAGATACAGGACATTGTAACAATCGTTTATAGCATAGGAATGTATAAGCGCAAGTGAGGCGGTGAGGCGCAAATAGGGGAAATAAAAGAAAAGAGAAATGGAGTTATCGGTTGGTTACGGTGCAGGTAGGAGACAGTAGAGGTCTAGCCGCAGTTCTACATGATCATCTCAGTAGGGGAAAGCGCTATTCACAATTGTGCTGACGTCTACGATGGGAGACTTTACGTATGCCAAAAATGCAAAAATGCATTACATGTACGGTGGTGTAAATGGTAACGAATGTCGAATCCCAGCATTTTTCAGCGGATACATCGTCAACTTCGTAAAGAACGTTCATTCCACGTGACCAGACATGATGTTGGTTGACGAAGAGCTGTACGCAGTCCAAGCCTGGAAGTAAGTATTTTGAATGTTGAGGCTGATAGACCCAAGTCTACAAGAGCTGTTGCTCATCACGTAAGTGTAAGTCATCAGACCTTTTGAAGTGTTAAACGAAAATCGCTTACACATCTTCCATTTTCAGCGAGTTCAAGCTTTGAATCCGGCAGACTATCTTCTCCGACTGCCAGTCAATGGTACAGCAATGTGCGCTGTAGCTGGACTTCATAGCTCATGTGCTGAACAGTTATTGTAAACATTAGACTTGTCAACGACGCTTTCAATATAAGTTTTGTCTTTCCTTTCGTCTCTTATTTGTGTTTGTGCCTCAACCACGCCATTTGCGCCTTTACATTCCTGTACAATGAATGATTGTTACGTACACACACACAATGTCCTGTATCTACTCTTAAATTTTGTACCACGAATTCAGGACCACCCTGTATATTGAAAAGGCTCACAGAAGTAAATTACATCCGAGAAACCTACCTGAAATGCAGTCTTCTTGATGGAAAAATACACTGCTAGTCACCGTAAATGCAACACCAAGAAAGACAAGAGATAGCACAGCAAAATTTATTTTGTAGATAACATATTGATCAAGTATCAAATGATTAAATTTATAGACTTCTGTGAAGTGTGGTTCCTGCCAGAATCAGTAGCCAGAGTAGCCGCCCTTGTTGGAGATTACCGCTGCCACATGCCTCGGCAATGATTCAAAGAGACTTTGGATGTGTTCTTGGGGTACAGCAGACCAAGAAGCTTCCACACGTTGCCAAAGTTGATCTGGTGTGGCAGCTGGGGGTGTAATCTGGGTCAATCGTTGAGCAACCATGGACCACATGCTTTCTATCGGTGAAAGATCTGGAGAGCGAGCCGGCCAAGGAAGCAATTCAATCTGGTGATTGACGAAGAATCTTTGGGCAATGCGTGCCACGTGTGGTCGCGCATTATCCTGTTGAAATATGGCTGGGGCCAAGCCCTGAAGGTAAGGAAGGACAACTAGCTCCAACACCTCGGAGATGTAGCGCTGGCTGTTTAAAGTACCGGCAATGCGTACTAGAGGAGGGCGAGAGTGATATCCAATACCGCCCCATACCATAATACCCTGTGCAAGACCAGTGTGGCAGTGCATAACGCAACTGTTCAGCATCCTCTCTCCACAGTGTCTCCAGACTCGAATCCGACCATCGTGGTGTTGCAGACAGATGCGTGTCTGGTCAGTAAAGACAACTTCATTTTTTCCCTGCCGCCCACATCCTTTTTTCATCGCACCATTGGCGGTGGAGAATCTGTGGTTCTGGTAGGTAGCCCAAGCAATGGACGTCTTGGGGACGACCACTCTCTGTAAAGGGGTAAAATGGTACGCGCAAACACTGAATGATGCTTCAGACTCAATGTGTGTACTAGGTTCGTTTTGTATGAGCGACCCGTCACGCCATGCCCCCAATTTTGCCTATCCTCAGGGAAGTGGCGCACGAGGTGGATGCGATCGCCCCGTCGGTCCGTCGATCCTCCGCATCCAAGGGTCCCATATCCGCATTCAGTTGTTTGGTTTCGCCCAAACCCGACTACCGATTTCCTGAAAGATAATCCAAATCTCGGTAGGCCACTATCCTTCCCCCTGTCGAACTCCGGGTACTTTTATCAAAAACTGATCCCCCTTTTTTTTACAGCTCTGATCGTTTTTGAAAAAACCCCAAGAAAAAAACCATTGTGAACTTTAAATCGTCGAAATCTCCCAGACTTAAATAGGCTTTTGAGGGGGGGCGCCACAGGCGGCGGGGATGTTGTCTGCGCTGAAATTCTAATCTTTTCATATCTTACCCCGCAAGCATGTTGTAAATTTCATGTTATTTGCATGCTTCCTTCAGGGAGTTGCATTTACGGTGGCCAGCAGTGTATTATGAAGCGAAGATGAAACTGATGATTTTACCAATCCCACTGAATTAATGATTTTCTTAGGATGGGTAGATGCTTTGAGATAAGCAGTAGTTCCAAGGTTATCTTACAGGATGCGTAAGATTTTCACAAAGAGATTTAATGCGTAACCTCCTGCTCGTGCGATCATTACAAGGGCAATTATTTTGACAAGATTTCTCTTCACCCAAAATCCTGATAGCAGTCAATAACTATTCGAATCTAGACAAACTTCACGCACATTAACCTCCCCTTTACAATAGTAACATGAAGATTTGAAACCAAAACTTAACTGAATCAACGCTGATCACGAGTTCCTGGCCATGATCGCATACTCTCGAGTACGAGTGTTAAAAGACCCGAAACTAAAGAATGATCAGGTGACAAAGACATTATCATCAAAGAGTTTTATAAGTTTTAATAGCAATAATATCGAATTTCTGTACCAGGGGTCGGCAACCTTTTAGCTGTGACTTGTCAAATCAATCTACCAATGTGATTCAGCGCGCCACACAGTAGAACATTTTTGAAACAATTCGATTCCCGCGATAATGCACGCAGAGTTAGAGAATAGAGGTCAACTATATAGACATTTACAGTTTTATTTTATATTAATTTTGCGTCCTTTAAAATATTTTTCTTAACATAAAATATTACTTCAACAAAATAAAAAAATATTAAAACTGTACACGTGTATTGTGTATTTTTAAGCATATTTATTAAAATAAGAAATATACAACAAAAATATAAGTACTTCCCTTCATTATATTAAATAAAAAGAAAAATTTTTTAATGATAATCTAGTGCTTGCGGCCTTAAGGTAAAATTTAACTAAACTTATAAAACTAACATCTTGATGCATGCATCTTCATCGGGTCGACTGTTATGTTAAGTTCAAAATTAATACGAAAACTGATTTCATATTTATTCAATTCCTACTATTAGCTCACACTCTCTATATATTTATTTATCTTGGTGGAATTTTCAATCGTTTATAAAATACATTTTAAAGCGTTCAATTGAGTTGACATTTTATATACACGATTATTTTGGATAAACAATACTAATTTTATAATTAATAAAAATTTTAATTGGTTAAAATTACTTATTCAAAGAATTACAAATACAGCCACTTTGGCATCATTTTTGGTGATTTAGTGACCATTTTGGTGACTTGTGTCAAAACATAAAAAGGTTTTTTCTCACATTTTAAAGCGCTCATTTGAGCTGAAATTTCCTATACACTATTGTTTTGGGTAAAAATACGATAATTTAATTATGGTTAATTAAAATTAATTGACTGAAACTAATTATTTAAAGAATTACAGATACAGCCACGTTGGTTTCATTTTTAGCGACTTGGGTCAAAACTTTAAAAGATTTTTTTCACCACGTTTTAAAGCCTTCAGTTGAACTGCAGTTTTATATACACGATTTTTTTGGATGACAATACGATACTTTAATGATAATGAATAAAAATGAATTACCACTTAATATTGTGATTCTGTCATATGTATATATATATTTATATTAATTGTAACTATTGAATAAAAAGTAGCTAAAATAAAAAATTTCTTTGTTAATCTAAGTAGGCATTGAGTTAATTTTTTTTTTATATTACTTGTTTTTTTACATTCATCTTTCGCAAATGGATTCGCCATCTTTTTGCTATTAGTACTATCATCACTGCATAGTAATGCATAAACTGGTGAATTAATTATTACCATTGGTACCACACACTGCATAAAATGTAGATTGTCCCTCTCCACCCGATGATCTAAAAGCGTCAAACTCTGACTACAAAAAAATCTAATGTCAATTAATGCAATAAAAAAACCAAAATGCTCAAAAAATTCTTACTTCCTTCTTCATCCCCGCCAGATCTAAAAAAGTGATGGCACGATATCAGAATAAATATGACAGACAGCACCTAAAAAAAATATGTAAAATCTGTGGAATATATTCCT
This sequence comes from Trichonephila inaurata madagascariensis, assembly GCA_019973955.1. Taxonomy (NCBI): domain Eukaryota; kingdom Metazoa; phylum Arthropoda; class Arachnida; order Araneae; family Nephilidae; genus Trichonephila; species Trichonephila inaurata. The sequence goes on from BMAV01010983.1 coordinate 585,576, forward strand.
CAATATGCAATCTACATCCCGATTTACATTGTAGAGATTCCAGAAGCAATAAACATAAAATTTTTTAAAAAGTAGTACCGAAAGAAACTTTACCTTAATTAAATGCATTCTCAAAACAAAAGAAATTGCTAATTTGACATGAAACAATCATATACGAGTAACATTTTTTGAAAACATGAAAGTAAAGAGAACTAATTTGATATCAAAGTGCACTTGGCGCGATTTCTTAATCACGCCAAGCAGATCTTGTTGTCGAGTGATATGTAATCCAAGATGGTGGCGTAGCTGTAACAAAGTCAGGAAAATAATTTTAAGGAACTGCTTTGAAATATATTGAAATGCATTTCAATATATATTTAATAATAATACTACTAACAAATATCAATCAGTTACTAATATCAATATCTTTATATATATATAAATCTTCTGTGTGCATGTGTATGTTACTATACTCCTTCTAAACGGCTGGAGCGATTTTGATGACATGTTGTGTGGGGGTTCAAGTGGATTCAAGAATGGTTTAGATTTCCAATTCGGACTGATATAGCAATTAGTTAAAAAGATATTAATTAAAACCAGTTTTAATAACCAGTTTTGGGCGCCTACTTTGATTTGTCTGCATTGTTGTAGCACTGTTATTGTTACAACAATGACAAAAGTTGGCGTCTAAAATCAGTTTTCAGCCAAAATGGAATTTCATAACGTTGCTCTGTTGACTGTATTAATTAACTTTGTTTAAAAAATAAATGTTTTTAACATGTGATTAACTTGAAATATGTTCTTAAAATCTCAATTTCTACAATGTTTTAAATTTTTCTAATTTAAATTCCTAAAAAAAGATAAAACTATTTTTCAAGCAGATTGGTACATTTTTTAACCTTTACCAACGCTGCCAAGTTAATTTGAAACAAAATATTGTAAAACTTCAAAAAATGTTTGGATTTTTTTTTAATTAAAAAAAAAATTCTGCTTTCTTTATACATAAAATATTTTTTAAGAGGATGTATTTTTCCGTCTTGAGGAGCCGTAAAAATACAACTAAAAAATTGGGAAAAATCGCCAAATGCCAGTAATAGTTAATTATGGGAAAGCTACCTCAGTTTGAGAGCTTATAGAGCATGTGCGGGAAAAAAATTGATTGATTGATTGAACATTAACGTCGCACTGTTCAGTGTTCGAGGGCTTTTGGCGACGGACCACGTAATTTTGAACCATGGTCAAGTGACGTGGACGACACCTGAGCTGGCACCCCCTCTCCTAACTACCACACCACACCAACGGGAGGACGTTTCAGCTCTCGACAGATTTAACGTGCATCGCTAACCTACACGCCGGTTCTTTAGTGGTACTGGGCTCGAACTCGTGACAAGGATACCTATACCACGATCCGATACCTATACCACTCGGCTACCGCGGCCACTTAATGCCATTCAAAACACTGTATTTAAGTGAAAATGTTTAAGTGGTAGCAAAACCAAAATATAAAGATTTATTCAACGCAGAATACAAAATGTGACTGTAGAGAATTTCAAAAGATCTAGACTTTGATAGTTTGAAAAAAAAATGCAAGCACTTATCCCAGTTATTAATTATAATGTATGTGTGTAGTGATACCTGGAACATAATTATGAATGAGTAAATCACAGGCGTAGCTAGTTCTGAGTGGGCCCTGTATAAAAATTCCTTCGCGGGGCCCTTTTTGAAAACACAAAAACCCCTTTAAAACTGTTGTTACACATTTTGGGGGCCCCTGTAATTTGGGGGCTGTATCATTGACCGTACAGGGTAGCTACCCCCTAGTGAAAATTTAAAAAATTAACATTATATAAAAAAATTTTAATAGCAAATACAACATTTTTCTTCATTAGTCTTTACTTAAAGTACCAAAAGTACCTGTGTTGATCCATTTTAAATATTTTATGATACATTCTCCTAAAAGAGGGGAAAAGTGCATTTTTCCCAGAGCATTTTTTAACCCTTTATCTACCGCATTATGATTTGGTTTTTTTTAAAAATTTTTTTAAACACTACATTGAAAATTAAAGGGATATAAAAACAAAAATCAACTTTGGGAAAAATTAAATTTTTTTTTAATTAAATTTAAAAGAATTTTCGAAAATTTTATTCCCGTTAAAAAAAAAACTTTTTTTAATTTCAAACATAAAAAAAAATTTTTAAATTTTTTTTAAAAAATAAATTTGAATGTGAAAAAGCAATTTTTTATAAAATATTATTTTCCCCAAAAAATTTTTAAAAAAGTTGAAAAAAATTTAAGGGTAATTTTAAAAAATATTTCGAAATTTTAATATTCTAAAATTTTTTAAAGGGTTTTTAAAAAAAATTATTTTAATATGGGAAATAAAAGGAAAACTAATTTAATAAAAAAATTTTTAGAACTGAATAAAAAGATAAAAAAAATAAAAGGGGTTTTATAAAAACATTTTAATTATTTTAAAAACTTTGAATATTTAAATTTCCGGTTTTTTATATTTTTTTTAAAAAATTTTAAAAATTTTTTAAAAAGGAAAATTTAATTAAGAAATTTATTTTTTTGAATAATTTATAAGGGGGGTTTGGAAATTTTTCATAAAAAAAAATTTTTTTATTAAAAAAAATATGGCGTCCTAGCGGTAATTTAATGGTACACAATAATTTAAAAGAATTGTTTTGAAATACATTGAAATGTATTTAAAATAAAGGATATAGGAAGAGATTGATAGTAAACTAGATCAATCAATAAATAATGAATAATAATATTATCTAATAAAAAGTAATATGTAGTAATAATAGTATTATAAGCAGCATATAATAATCTGAAAATATTATTTTATCGTAATTATATATAATATTCATATAGTACGATTTTATAACGCGGTTATTAGAAATAATAATCATATAATATAATTAAATAGTAATTATCAAAAAGAATAATCGTCGAATTGTAAAAAAAATAAAAATAATGCATAAGAGAACTCGTAATACATAACTATAAATAAACAACATACGAATAGTTATAAATAAACAACATATATAAGAATAGTTATAAATAAACAACATAAGAATAGTTATAAATAAACAACAGAAATAGTTATAAATAAATAAGATAATTTTTATAAATAAATAAGCTAATAATTATAAATAAATAAGCTAATAATTATAAATAAATAAGATAATAATTATAAATAAATAAGATAATAATTATAATTAAATAACAATTATAAATAAATAAAAATATTAATTATAAATAAATAACAAAATATGTAATAATATTTATAAATAAATGCTAAGAGAAACAATTATAAATAACGAATATTATAGGATTATTACCCATAGTAATAATTGCATTTTTTTTCATTATGAATAAAATAATTACATAATGTATGTTAAAAGTAATTTAGAATATCAATTACATAGTAGTGAAAGCTTGCAATATGAAACTTGCATTGTAAGTTCCTTCAACGAATTTCATCGAACAAAGAACGTAAAAAAAAAACATTTTTAAACGAAAATAAACGATTTATATAGCGATAATTAAAAGCACAACACTTATTCTTTTAAGAAATAAATATTCTAGTACTCACTCATTTTAGAAATATCCATATTCGAAAATAGAGAATTAAACAGAAGACGCAAGCAATAGAAAAATTACATTGAAAATGTTTAAATTCTAACAGAAATAAGAAATTTTTATTAATATCGTCTGAAATTATAAAGGGTTACAGCGGAAAAAACGAATTAAAGTTATTTCTAATATACGTTATCCCCATGGCAACCACATCGACAGACGATAAAAATATTACGGTAACCATATTGTAATATTACCGCCCATCTTGGCGAACATAAACAACAGCTTGGCGCTACTACCCCCGATATCAAATTAGCAGGATGTATTTGAAATAAAAAATATAGGAAGAGATTGAGAATAACCTAGATCAATCAATAAATAATGGATAATAATATTATGTAATAAAAAGTAACATGAACTAATAATAGTATTATAAGCAGCATGTAATAATCTTATAATATTATTTTATCGTAATTATACATAATATTCATATAGTACGATTTTATAACGATTATTATAAATAATAATCATATAATATAATTAAATAGTAATTATTAAAAAGAATAATCGTCGAACTGTAAAAAAATAAAAATAATGCATAAGAGAACTCGTAATACATAACTATAAATAAACATAAGAATAGCTATAAATAAGCAAAAGAAATAGTTATAAATAATAAGATAATAATTATAATTAAATAATTATTATAAATAAATAACAATATTAATTATAAATAAATAACAATATTAATTATAAATAAATAACAATGTAATAATAGTTATAAATAAATGCTAAAAAGAAGCAATCATAAATAACAATTTATATGATGATTAAAATAGTTAATTGCATTTTTGAATAAAAAAAATTACATAATGTATGTTAAAAGAATTTAGAATATCAATTAAAAAGTAGTGAAAGTTGATATGAAACTTGCACTGCAATTTCCTTCAACAATCATCAACAAAGAACGTAAAAACTTTTTTAAAAACAAAAAAATAAACAATTTATAGCGATAATTAAAAGCAAACACTTATTTTTTTTTAAGAAAAAATTTTCTAGTACCACCTTTTTAAAAAATCCCCATATTCGAAAGTAGCCCAGAATTAAACACAGAAGACGCAAATAAAAAAAATTAAACTGAAAATGGCTAAATTTTTAAAGATATCGTCTGAAATTAAAGGGTTATAGCGGGAAAAACAAAAAAAAGTTATTTTTTCTTATCCCCTAAAACCCATCGACAGACGATAAAAATGTTGGTAACCATATTGTAATATTACCCCCAACATAAAAAAAAGTTTGGGCCTCTACCCCGATATAAAAATTGTAGAAAAAATTAATAAAAAACTGTACTATACTCACAATTGTATAATCTGCAGAAGCAACTGCACCATCAGTTAATGAGCCACAGCAAAAATATCGGTTTATAGAACCCGTACTGATTTCATTTTGGACTGGTTCAATAAATTGGGGGAAAATAGTTAAAGTCACTGTAGGCTGTCTTTGGCTATTTCCATTTTGTAAGTGTTCATTCTTTTCACTATCCGAACTTTCTTTATTTCCAGGATACATACTTTCATTTACTCCGAGAAACTCATTTTCACTTGCCATAGATATATCTGAATACTTTTGAAAGTTTATTATTTCACACTTTTCCAGATATCCACTTGTTGTCGATGCATTCAATATTTCATCACTGCTTTCCTTACCTTTAGGACATTCAATTTCACTTACTATCAGAACAATCGAATCTTTTTCACTTATAGTTGATGTATTTAAGAAAACGCGTATTTCACCACTACATTCATTATTTTCCTCAAATTCTTTTTCACTTACTGTCGATGCATTCGAATATTTTTCGTTTCTGGTCTCGTTATTTTCCCTGTGTTCATTTTCACTTAAAGTCGACGTGTTTGAATATATTTCACACCTATGTTGAGCATTTTCAAAACATTCGATTTCACTTTTTGTCACTGACGTTGAATAATTTCTATCACTTTCATTTTCCGTTTTTCTCAGACATTGCTTTTCGTAGTTTGTCAGTTCAACTGAATATTCTTCAATATTTATGTTTTCCTTTGTTCTCGAGCATTCATCTTCATTTGATGTCGATGTATTTTCAATATTTTCGACCTCAGTGCATTTTTTATTCTCTAGGGTAGCATTTTCGTTACATTCAAAATTAATATTTTCTACACTCTTAGAGTGAAAATTTTCGGAAAGCACTGTATGAAGGTTTTCAGTACTCATGTCGATAAAATAAGACTTTAAAAAATTTAAAACACATATAATTCAAAACCGTTTTCGAAAAGCTTCTTATGGCTACTTGTATTTCTTTGTGTTGTATTGAATGCTTCCATCTGTTTCTGCCCTACACTAACTTCAGCAAATCCTCATAATTTTGATCAACAATCAGATGACGAGGTCGACATATGAATTAGCACCCCACTCTCCACGGTTATTTCACGCCAACGTAGACTTTTGATTCCGACAGATTTCTCTCTGCATGTAAATAGCCTCTAGTGGAATCAGAACTCGAACATTACTCTTGCTACACATTACTTATTTTAATCCTTTTACTTAAAATTTTAATTTATCAAGTTTCTCTTGAATTGGTGAGTTAGTATATATTAACGTCACACTATAAAGCAAAATGAGGGCTATTTGCGACGGACCTAGTAATTTTGAGCCTCGGTCAAGTGTAGAGAACGACACCTGAATTAGCAACCCGTCTCCGAATTAACACAGTCCTCCCGTTGGTGTGGTAGTTAGGAGAGGGGTGACAGCTCAGGTGTCGTCCACGTCACTTGACCATGGTTCAAAATTACGTGGTCCATCGCCAAAAGCCCTCGTGTAGCTTAACAGTGCGACGTTAATATTCAATCAATCAATCAACCGAATTAACACAGCACGCCAACGTGAGAACACTGAGCCTTGACAGATTTTACATGCGTCAGCCTCTCTACATGGTGGGTCTTCAGAGGCACTACGCTCGAACTCGTGACACACCGTGACCATAACCACAAAGCTACCACGACCGCTGGATTGGCGAATGAACCGAAAAGGTTATGCACCATGATATCCTTAGGTTAGAACTGTGAGTTTTTCCTGGATATCGAGTCTTGGATCCGAATCCTAATTATAACAATGACTACTAAATGAAGAAGTTTACCGCTCTTTAAATTCAATTAGACTTCAAAGTTTGGATGTGGCATGGTATGAAGCCAGGAAACTCGAACGGCAACTGGGTTGTTGGCCGTATGATTTGTATTTTAAAATTAAAAATTATAATTATTTTTTTTAGTTAAGTTAAATCAAACCACAGCCATTGAAGTTCTGATTTTATGTCAGATGGCAAAAGTGACGTATAATTCTAATTTGTGTTGTAACTTTGAAATAGAGAATCTCGAAGCGGTTTTAATGAACGTCTTAAAACATGGGCCAACTGGGCCCGGGTCTTGTCTCGTTCTCAACTCAGTCTTAATAAGATCATGATTCGAATAATTTCAACGGTCAAATGTTATTTCCGGTTGTTTTCTCCGAAAAACTGGGAATTTTGGACAATATGTCAACTGGCTCCAAGGGATGATCTTCGTCCTTGGCCTACCACCATATATCATCATTACTATTCGGTCAAAAAATGGCAGTCAGTTGATCCGGTTTGTGCAATTGTAAGTCATACATATTTATAGTTGTTTCGGGTTTGTATACGCGTATTTGACAACGAATGCTATGCAGTGTTTGCTTTTATGGGTCATAAATGAGGCCTACATTTTTGTAGGGGCCTAGGGCCTACTTTTGCGTAAGGGCCCAGGGAATCAAGGTCTTAAGACGTCCTTGCCGGTTTTGTTTATCAACTTAGAACAAAAGTAGCCCGAACTCGTTGATTCGAATAAAATTTGCTCTGGAACTTAAGGTATCTGGTTTAAAATCACCATTTTCATTAAAAAAAAATCTAAATATATTTTACAGTCTACATTTGTAGCCTGTTTAATAAGCTTTCTAAAACTATATCGTACTTTTAATTCTGAGTCAGATAGAAAAAAAGTTATAGCTGTTTTTGTTTGAGGTAGTAAGCCCAAATCGAAACCGGAAGTGTGAGTTTTAGGTTGATTTTCAGCGGTAAAATGAGATTTTTATTCTCTCTTAAAATATTTTAATGAATTATATTTATGTTCAGTAAACTTTATTTTATTTTATAAATGTTTTATATAATAGGTATATTTTGCTTTAAAATAGGGGCAACAGTTAACTGATTGCAATGTTGGTTTTGATTTAAACGAGTTGTTATCTTTTTATCATTTGTGTTCAAAACTAGATCTCTTTATAACTTTTTTTATTAGTACTTTTATATAGAGTTATAATTATTTTCCATTAAATTAAAATTGTCATGCCAAAAACAAGAGCAATGAGGCCAAAAAAGAAGAGATTTCCAGAGAACAGTATTTGTTGGAGAAACGTCGATAGAAATATCAACGGATCTTCCAAATTCAGTCATTAATTCTATTAAAAAGACTTATAAGGAACTTTGCGATCAAATTCTCTTAAGAAAATGTCTTCACGGTAAAGCTCAGAGATGCAATGAAAGTCTTAACAAATGTCGTGTGGAGTATAATCCTGAAAGACAACTTTGTTGAGCAACAAACACTCCGTTTAAGGAATTGTATCGCAATAATACTTTTTTAAATCTGGTTTTGTGCTGGTCTATTACCTCTACTTCAAAAGTTATGAATGAAATTATGTTTTGAAATGAAAGGATATTTTTGGTACCTTGACAAAACAAAAATTGTTTGTTCTACAAGGCATTCTAAACCAGATAAAAAACTGTCTCGTAAAAAAAGAGAAAGGTCCTTCAAAACTGTGAAAGTTTGAAGTATGAGGTTCAGGAAGGCACGACACACAAAAATCTGGAGAGTTTTAAAACCTTCCTCTAAATCATTAAAAAGTTTTATTGCAAATATAAACCTTATTTTGCATTTTGTGAAGAATGTTATTTTTGAACATAAAATGGTTAAAACGGTAAGAGTGATATTTCTTAAAGTAAATGAAATATTCTTATGAAATTTTTTGTTCTTTGTATTATAATGAATGTTTTCTGCTAAAAGCTAAGGGTATATATATATATATTTTTTGAATTAAGGTATCTTTATGTAATTTTATATGAAAAAAAGTTTAAGAAAATTCTGGGTTTTTCATCTTGAACACCTGTATTTCATAATTTTACAGTAGAATTTGAACTTTTTTAGTAAAACGTTAAAGAATTGTATTCCTGCAAACATTTTATTTATTTTTGTGATATATACTTTTTTAGAGTTGTTTGCAAAAGAGCAATTTTTTGTAATATTTTGGTAGAAATTTCTCGATATTTTGAAAAATAAGCTTTCAAAAAATTCTTGCTATATTTTCATAGTTTTGCAACATACTTAATTAAAAAATAACAACTAAATGATTATTTAAGTTATATTTTAGAAAATTGTCTCCGAACCCAGTCGAATTCCTTAAAAGGACTATCTTATGCTAGCTTTTACACCACAAGAAAGATTTGAATAATTAGTCCCATGGTTTTGCACATCCAGTTTCTAGAGGAGTTAGGTTTTGAATCCATGATTCGAATTCAGATTCGCTAGCTTGAGTTTCACAATTGTGACCACCAATGGCGTACAGTCGTTTAAAAAGGATTTCGAACAATGGTTCTTGCCTTATCGAAAGATTTTCCTTTTATGCATGGATGTCACAATCAGTTTCCATTATGTTTTAGATAACTTCTTTTTGTAATCTTCCTGAATACACGTCTGTAGCTCGGAGTAAATATTCTTTTCCCCTTTGTAAAACTCTCTCTTCCTCTACCATGCAACATTTATTCTTAAAACACCATAGATTCTAGTAAAACATGAAATCATGTAGCTCCAGATTATCTAACTCTTTTCGCAAAAACAGGGATGAGCCTATAAGCTTTAAAGGGAAAAAATATTGTTTGCTTAGTGAAGGGAAAAAGTACTTTCAGTTAGTAAGAGTGCATATAAACTTTAATATTTTTTTTTTATTTCTAAAGGGCTGCGGATTGGAGTATTTCCTAGTACTTCGCCGGAAGCTGGTATCTCTTTTTAGTGCGGCGCCGTATTGGCGGATACCAATCGCCGCAGGTAATTTTGACGCCCAGTTTCCTCCCTAGAGGAGGCACCTGAGCTCTGACTATGCAAACCTGTATTAAGATTTAATTTTGCCGAGAGCACCCAAGACCACTTAAAAATTGAAAGAAAGAAAAATATTTTTAGTTAGCAAGAGTGTATATAAACTTTAATATTGAAAGAAAAAAATATTTTAGTTAGTGTGTAAATAAACTTTAATATTGAAAAAAAATATTTTTAGTTATTAAGAGTGTTTATATAAACCTTCTTCTTTTGCAACACACTTAAAATGTTCTAATTATGGCACCTTCGTTGGACACTTTGATCATTGTATTGGATGACCCTCAATTGGTCTCTTATCGACGCAGACTGATGCGTTTAGCGAGTATTGTGAAATTTCAACAGTTATTGAAACAGTTTCCTATTCCTATCACACACACACAAGGTGGTACTGTGTGAGAGTATGGATTTCATCTTTCTGATTGTGTCTGGAGTGTGGATGAATGCAAGGAAGAACCTGATATCTGTAACTGTTTTGATTTATTTGATTAACCTGAAGAGTATTTTATCGTAAAAGAACTCAATCATATCACTTTACGAGGGGGATCATGCTACCGTAAAAACTGTTTAAAATAACTACGATGTTAATGCAACGACCTAGGCAAATTTAAATACAGAAGCTCATGGATGTTTTTGCGTGAATTGAATAAAGTTTAATTTTTTAATGATGTCACACGGTTTTTTTTTCCATTTGGAATATCACTAACATTTTGCAACTTCTGAAAGTTTCAAAACAGTGCTCAAGCAAAAAAACCGATTATTTTTAAAAAGTTTAGTTTACAGATCAGATTAAAAAAATAATTGCTGGCATTATTAAAAAAAAAATTAGAGATGTGATTCGTTTAAATTAGAATCACAACAAGATTTTTTCCACAGATGACTTTGTCAAAAATTTTGCCATTATATATACTATATAAGCTGCCAGTGTTCAGAATATTAAAAATCGCCAAACACTGACAGTCTTAACGAAAAACATTTTGCAACTTACCTGAAAGTTTCACCGAAACACGTCGAGTATTTATACTCAAGCAATTTATTAAAATATATATATACTATTAGTGCTTGCGTACCGATATTAAAAAAAAAAACGTTAGCTTCAGATTTAAAAAAATCAGATATTAAAAAAAAATTCACACATTTTATATGTATGTCCTTTGAATTTCAACTATGGAATATAGAAAGCATGATTTCGGCAAAGGAAATTTCGTAGTGTTGACTTTTTTTGAAGCCAGTACTTTTGATAGATACGACTCGTTAACACACTGAAAACTCTTTAACACACTTTTATTATCTTCACCTGTATATAACAGAGAACCGTGGAACTCGATTTTTACACACTTTAAAAGGTCAGATTAATTCGAAATTTCGCACATTTGGCAAGGACCGATCACAATAAAATAATTTAATAATTTTATTCCATTGTTCTGATCAGGATCATCAGGATTAACGATTCTCCATTTCCAGATTTGGCGACTAATTCCAGATCCCATTTCTAGATTTGGCGACTAAAAAAGATTGTTACAACCCTAAAGTGAAAACTCTCATGGTTAATACAAATATAACAAACAAAAAATATTCTTTATGTGAAAAAGTGAAAGATGTGTTAGCAATTTCTTACCATAATATGAACAATTGCCCAGTTTTTCTGCAAATGGAAATAAAATAAATCATATTTTTAAAAGGTAAAAAAAAAACACGCTTTTATTGAAGATCGAACTAAAAAAATGAAAAATAAATTATAACATAGTTTAAAAAAACTAAAAAGCACGCTTTTATGGTTAATCGAACTAAAAAGTAAAAAATAATTCTTAATGTAAGAATAAAATGACTAACGAGAAAATTAATGTCATTGTGGTAAAAGCGTGGGATGCTCGATATCAATTGTTATAAATTTCTTACCAGTTCTATTCAGAAAAACAGAGTTAATGTAAAAATGTAGTACAAAGTACCCCATGCTCTTACCACACACAATGGCATTAATTTTCACGTTAATCATTTTATTCTTATAATATGTATTATTATTTACCAGCTCGATTTACTATAAAAGCGTGTTTTTTAATTTTTTTAAACAATGTGAGTTCTGATTTGGACACCTGATTTCAAGAATGAATGATACATGGTGGGAAAAAATTTTAAAAAAGGGAAAAGAATATAGTCACGAAGATTCTTGGAGTAGAACAGTTAGCAATACAAGGTTGAACAGAGCAATGAGAATTTATTGAATGCAAGAAGGCAGGCATGATCTACTTGATCGTACACCAGACAAACTGACCCCCAGCTCAAGGGAAGCAGCTTATATAAAATACAGTGGTGACATCTAGAATATTCTAGAAATACTTGAACTAACATAAATTTGCATATGCTGCAACTCTGGAAAATTCCAGAGAGTCAATTTAAATCAAATTAAAAAAAACTGGTGAGTAGCAGTCAGTAGGTTTTGAACCTGAGACCAACAGTCCCACTGGCGGTGGATCTACCCCTGGACCACTCGTTCGTTGAAATGTTTAAGAAACTTGGCAATATTTACCCCGAGCCACCAGACGTGCAAGCTGGCAGATTACAAAAAGAAGTTATCTAAAACATAATGGAAACTGATTGGGACACATTCATGCGTAAAAAAAATCTTACTTTATGACTGACTGTGCTCAAGTGAAGAAGGATTGTACACAGAAAGAGCAACACATTAATGAAGCAGAAAACATTTTATTAAAAGGTGGTACGATGGTAAGACATTTTATTAACAAAAAGTTCAAAATTACGAACAGAAGTCCTCTGACAGGCCTGACAGCGACTCTGCATGGAATTCCTTACGTTCTCGAAGATTCCTCCCATCAGTCTTTCGGCAGATGGCGCTGAATAGAAGGTTTCATGAGCATCGATTCTGCTGGAAGTCACTATTTGCGATCCGTTTCCCGAGGTAGTAGGATGAACTCGTATTCAAACGAAGAGCTGGTCAACATGCTGATAGTGTAAGATGTGGATTGTAACGAGCACGCCACTCGATGGTTGTAACAGAAACGTTACCAGAACAGGCGTGTTCCATAGCACACGACCTTCACAAGTGTGAACAGAAGGTTACATGAAACTGGTTCTTTATGGTGTAAGAGACGCCCGTTCCTTCAGTTAAAGATCTCATCGCTTGAACATCTGTAGCTACCGGGAAGGCGAGTGACAGGCCAAGAATCTTCCAGAACGTAAGGAATTCCAAGCAGCGCTGCTGTCAAACGACTTCTGGACGAAACTTTGAACACCTGTTGTAGTACAACCTTTCAACAAAATATTTTCTTTCCCGTTAATGTGTTGCTGTCTATTCACATGTACTGCAATTTCAAATTATAGCACCTGTACAAAGGAACCAAGAACAATACTGCACCATTTTATCAAAAAAAATAAACTCATGAGCGACAATTTTCAATACTTTCTTGCCTAGAGTACATGTAGAGAAATACACTATTGGGCATTAAAATTGCTTACCAGAAAGAAATGCAGACAACAAATTGATATTTATTGGACAAATATATTATACTGGAAATAACAAGTGATTAAATTGTCAAGAAATTTGGCAGCATAGATCCTGAGAAATCAATACCCAGAGCAACCACCTCTGGAAGTAATAACAGCATTTATACGCCAGGGCCTTGAGTCAAACTAAGATCGGATGACATGCACAGGTACTGATAACCATATAGCTTCAACACGATGCCACCGCACATCAACCGTAGTGACTGATGTAGAGTGACAAGCCAGTCACTCCGTAACCACGGACCAAATGTTTTCTATTGGTGAGAGATCTGGTGAACGTACAGTCCAGGATGACAGCCAAACATTTTCTGTATCAAGGAAGGTCCGTACAATACCGACAACATGCGGTCGTGCATTATCCTGCTGAAACGTAGGGTTTTGCGGAGTTCAAATAAAGGGTAGGTCCAAGGGTCGAAACACACCAGAAATGTAATGAGCACTGTTCAAAGTGCCATCAATGCGAACAAGAGATGACCAAGATGTATATCCAATAGCATCCCATAAGATGACGAATGTATGATGTTAATGTGCTTTCACCACGATGCCTCCAAACACGGACGTGACCAACTTGGTGCTGTAAACAGAACCTTGATTCATCTGAAAAACTCACGTCTTGCCATTCGTGTGACCAGGTTCATTGCTGATCATACCATTGAAGACGCTCAAGTCTATGATGCATTGTCAAAGGTAGCGCAGCCATGGTCTCCAAGCTGAAAGTCCCTGCTGCTGCAAACGTCATCGAGCTGTTCGTGCAGACACTTGTTGTCTTGCAAATGACCCCAATTCTTGACTCAGGGCTCGTGACGTGGCTACATGATCCATTAAGGCCGTGAGGGTAACATGCCTATTTTCTCGACTGCGGGTGATAGAGGGCCGTTAAGATCCAGCACGGCGTCCCGTATTACAGCCTTGTGAACCCATCGATTCCATATTCTGCGAACAGTCATTAGATCTTGACTGACGCGAGTAGCAATGCTGAGTTACGATAAACCGTAATCCTGATGCGCTACAATTCGGCTTTTATAAAAGTTAGAAACGCACTGGTACGCATTTCTGCTTCTTACACGAGGCGTCACACAATAACTTTTCACCAGGGAAAAACGTTCAAATGCAATTTGTGTATAGGGAAACCGGCTGAACTATTTCCTCAATTAAAAACATTGTAGTTGTCGCTACTGGCGCCTGCTTTGTCTAAATGCGCTGAAAAGCTAATCATTTGCATACCACAGCACCTGCCTGTCGTTTAAATTTCACCTCTACAGCATGTCACCGTCTTGGTATAGCAATTTTAAGGTATTCGACTACGTTCGGAACAGTGATTTTGCAAAAGCGTATAAATGGATAATATTTATGATGTTTAATGCCACTTAGATTAGAAAACGTATATAAAATTGTTTTAAGAATATTATTACAAAAGCAAATTATTTAAGTACAATATTTTGACAAAAAATTAACATAGAATGACCAATTTTCAAAACACTTTTCTTTTTATGAGAAATGTTTCGATTATAAAACTATTTTGCCTGTATATAGCTTAGACTTCTGTACAGAGGCTGAACTAGAATTTTTGAAATATATAACTTAGAAGTGGATTTATCCATTTTTTACTACAACAGGGGGAGGGGGGAAATTTTAAGAAAAAAACGCCGATAATTATTTCAGTTGGTGGTAACTCTGAAAAAATAATGTGAATTTTTCAAAACTCCTAATTCAGACTCTCTGGAGAAGTCTTTACTTTATATAAGCAAAATATTATTATTATAGAAGCATTTTTTATAAAAGGAGAAAGTTTTGAATAAAGGTTATTCTAAGTTAATTTTTTGCCAAAATAGTGTATTTAAATAAAGTTGTTTTGTCATAATGTCCTTAAAACAATTTTATACATGTATTTTAATCTAAGTGACACTAAATATCATGAAAATTATCCATTTATACACTTTTTTTAAAATCACGGTTCCGAACGTAGTCAGATACCTTAATGGCCAGTAGTGTGTACATATAATCAATCGTATGACTTTATGAATCTCAATTTCAAAAGATGTGTTGATAAGCTGCTTTTTAATTGTATTGTATATTGGTAACAAACCATGTAATTTTCAACCTCGGTCAAAAGACAAGAACTTCATCCGACCTGGAACCTACTCTCCCAATTTCCACACCAGGAAATAAATTTACTGTGCATTAATCCCTCTATATGGTGGGTCTTCAGAGGCAAGACTTGAACCACAATTTAGCAGTATTACTGCCTATTGATAGATCAAAAACCATGACCACTCTGTCCTAAGCATATGATAAATTCATAAATCCATCTCACTAGCACAAGTTAACTTTGCACTTACATTATTAATATTTTAAGTTGCAATTTTATATTTTGTACGTACAGTGACATGAAACAGAGGGGACTGAAATATTTTTGTGTTAAAGGATATTGCAAAAAAAAAAGCATATATTCAACAAAAATAAGTCTATTAAGAGAGTACGTTTTATTAACATAGATGTGTAATGTGTACTCTAAATAAAATGCCTATATTCATGCATTTAATAAAAATCAATGAAACAAAGGCATTCGCTAGAACTTAATGAAATTTAATAAAAAAATTTCAAGTTTTTAAGAAAAATAAAAAAAAATTTGAGTTTTTGAAAAATAATCTGATATTTTACTTTGTACAGTCGAACCTGTTTTTGTGCGGTCTTTTTTTATGCGATTTTATTTTTGTACAATATTTTTTTTATGCGGTGTATGAATTTCAATGGCTTTGGCGCCATTGTAATGTTTTCTATCTATTTACTAGTGGCATAACGGAGAATGTTAGGGCACCCCCGAAAGTCAGGTTTCGCCTTTAATATTTCATAAATTGGGTAAATATGTATTTAGCGCTGGTCAAGCCTTGGGCTCCTACAGTCCTGCCCTCCCTCGTGACAGGACTCAATGGCTTTGGCTCCACTGTAAGGTTTTCTATCTATTTACCAGTGGTGTAACGGAAAAAGTTAGGACCCTCCTCCTGAAAGTCAGGTTTCGCATTTAATATTTTATATAGTGGGTAAATACGTATTTAGCGTTAGTCAGGCCTTGGGGCCCTAGAGTACTGTCCCCCCCCCCATGATGTGGGGGTGTACGTTACGCCACTGAAATGTAGACACTTCAAGACGCTCTGTTTATTTGTTATAAACAGTCTACCGACAATGCGCATTCAGTTGCTTTCTCTCAACGCTCCAGCAGCCCGAGCTTGATTGAAGACGAAAAACTTTCAATGACAGTGACAATGTTTTGATAAATTATGAAGACGGACAAGAAACCAGATTCTTGAGAGCTGATAAAAATATGCAGGGATCCAGCTTTCCAATAAATTGGAAAAGCATTTTCTTAAAATAGACACCAGTTAAGAAAGGAGTTGTTGCCAAAAAAATAAATCAATAGAGAAATTGCACCTTTAAGCGACGAAAGCAATTGTGAACTTATTCATTACAAGACTTTTGATTACGATGAATTATGTATGTGCATTTTAAGACTTACCCGCGTATATACAATGAGGAACTATGTTTTTAAAATGTTTCCATGTGTAATATCTAATTATTTTGTTATGGAAGTACTCTTGCATAAATTTCGTAAATATTTGGCATATTTTATAAATGCGACTCTTTTAATTGAGGCCCATATCCACCGCTTAAAAAAAGGTTTTTTATAGTATTTCCACGAATTAGTTAGTTTTATGTAAGAATTTATGAAATTTTTTTATGCGGTCCCTATCTACCGCACAAAAACAGATTCAACTGTATTGTCTTTTTAACGATGTCGGACATTTTGTTATTTATTTTATCATTGGGATGTGCATCTAAATAACTGCACATATTTTTAATGTTTCTCTTTACGAATGATGTGGGAACAGAAGCTGCTTTATTCATTTCATTTTCGTCGTCTGAATCCATTAATTTCTGAGCTCTTTTAACTAACTCCAAAATGTCATCTGTCTGGGCTGTAAATGCATTAGCATCTATTGCAACGAATTCTTCCAATGTTACAGTATGTACTAACTTTCTCAGACACCCCTCTTTAAATCTCAAGCTGCGCTGGTGGTGTTTTCCGCATTTTGTTCATTACCAGAAGGGTAACCTTTTAGTGTATTAATTGATTGAATATTAACGTCGCACTGTTCAGCAACACGAGGGCTTTTGGCGACGGACCATATAATTTTGAACCATGGTCAAGTGACGTGGACGACACCCCCTCTCCTAACTACCACACCACACCAATGGGAGGACGTTTCAGCTCTCGACAGATTTAACGTGCATCGCTGCCCTACACGGCGGTTCTTTAGTGGTACTGGGCTCGGAACTCGTGACAAGGCAAGCCACGATCCGATACCTATACCACTCGGCCATAATCTATTAGTGTAAACAGAAGGAAAAAAAGCATGAAAATCCATAGTAGTCAGAACAATTGAATTTCGTGTTAACCGATATTTAGTCTTAAGCGATTTCCCATTTTAGGCGTATTTCTCACTGTATAATATAATTTAATAAAAAATAAGTTTATTGGATTTTACAATATTTTAAACTCCAAGAAACTTCAAAAAGTCATGTTTCGATAATTATAAGTGTATGCTCTGAACAAAAATTTGCTGAATTTCAATTCATTCCCCATATCTTAAAGAGATCTTTGTTGTAAATTTATTTATAAGCCATTGCTCTAACTTTTCTGAATTATCTTTTAGCACATCTGAGATCTGACAAATTTAATTTTAATTGAAATAACACAAAAGATGAACGATTACGATTCAAAAATATAAATTTACGAAAAGATTAGATTTTAATTATTTCAGCTATATTAATAAAATATTTTTCTTTGAAGTTTTGATTACAATAGTCATGTAATAGATGCAATTTTTATAGTAAGAAAGCAATATGTTATACATTTGTTTAATTTGGAAAACTGAATTGTGTTCAAAAGAGTGAATACAAATACTTATTAACACAATTTGCATATCTTTCCAATTAACATTCTAATGTGCTTCAACCAATATATATATAAGAAAACTAAAATCAGAAATATTTATACATTGCCTCAAATAAGTGTTGAGACTCGAGAAACTAAGTCTTCGGTTTCAATATTCTTTTTATTTTTACTTCAACACGCAAGATAAAAGAGGCCATTTACATAAAAAAAAAGAGTTGTGTGTAGTTCTTTTAACACAATTTTGAAATAACACGGTTCACGAATTTAACGATTTTTTTTCTTGCACAAATCCCAAAAAAATGTGGAAACTTCCTCTTTGGATAAGTTTATGATAATAATGGTTCGAATGAGTTTATGATAATAAAGAAGTCGTAAGTGAAGTTCAGCCGTTTAAAGTTGATTTAATTTGAGAGAGCTTGAAATTTGCTACAAGTATGGAACAACATTTTATTAGTCTTGATCCTGACATAAAATGTGCATTAAAATTTCTACATAATCTTGTGTGTAGCAGAATATCAAAAAAGATATAATCAACCTAAGAAACCAAAAAGACAGCCAATAATAAGTTGTAACAAAAAAACTCAACAAAGGCCTTTAATAACAAATGAAATTCTTTATTAGAATCAAAACTGACAGTCGAGCTTGACAAATCTATTGATAGCATTTTTGATCCAGTTTGTAATAAACGCACATGCTTGTTATCGAGTAGTGATGAATTTTGTTGCAAGTAGTTTTACTCTTAATTTCAATCTTATAATTTTTATATATTGTATACTCTACTAGACTAAAAATTTTTATTGTACACTAATTCTAATTTTCCTTCTTTTTTTAAAAAAAAGTTGTTTTTGTTTTACAAATATGTAACATTGAATTTATTACTACTTTTTTGGAAAAATATTTAGAAACGTGCTTCGTCCGCCCAATTTTTAAAATTCTGTGGAACATGTCTCCAAATTTACCACGTTGCATGCATTTTTTTTTTATGGTTTTCTATAGAATGTATCTACCCTGTAAAGGAGTTGGGTGAATTAAATAAGCACACACTCCATAAAGACAAAACATTACACATTTCTTTTCTTAATGTAAAGCACAACTATACATATTTAGAATATTCTAGAAACTAACTAAACCAAAATTCTGTTGTCAGATTCAAAGTGAACAAAGAAATGCAAAACAAAATATTAAATAATGTCAAACGGGAAATGTCTAACTTATTAGAAACCATATTTATTTACAAAATAAATCAAAATTGTTCTTTCACTAGAAAGAGTCCAACAGTATCTACTACGCTTAAATCCAAAGGAACCATTATGTTTGGTAATGTTTCAAGAAATATAGCACTTTTTACAAAACTGACTTTCTCAGAAAATCTTATTTATTACTCCATTGGGTTTGTACATTCTTTAAGTCTTGACACCTTGTTAAACAAATATCTCCAGATCATATCAGACTTTTTAAATGTGTTCTATATTTGGATAAATGATTAAAATAAATTTTTAGATTTAGACATGTTTAAGGCTCTCAGAAATTGAGCAATTAATTGATTAATCTTCCCTCATAGTTACTCAGCAATCCAAACTTGTAGAAAAATAATTCCAACATTTAAAACAAAGGCTACTTTTCCTTTATAGACCATGTTATAAGAATTATCTAAAATACAAAACAGGAAGAAAAATTGAGTGTATAATGTTCTATATAAGCCATTGCACTTAGAACAATTTACCATACTTAATAGTGTTGTATGAAGAATGTATTTCAATATGAAATAAGAACAATAAAATAAGGATGAATTTTTATTACAAATACAGATTTGAGTTTTTTCAGTAATTCCTGAAAAGATAGAAAAATAAAATTAGTTAAATAATGATATAAATTGCATATATGCCTACTTACTACTGACTTAATCAAAACATCCAATACAATTTTGAATAATTACAAAAATATATGATTTGAGAATGAATAAATTAGATAAATTTTTTTTAAATGTTTTAATTAAAAGCAAAAAATTTGTATGTATTTATAATACTGCAATATTTTATAGTGTAGATGAATATAAATATACAGTGAAAATCATTAAACTCAAAACTGAGGGTAACTGAAATATTTTATGTTAAAGGATACTGCAATAAAAAAATTAAATTTATAACAGTACATTTTATTTACTTAAAAACATGTATATAATAAAATTCATGAAACCAAAAACATTTACAAGAGATTTAATATAAAATGTTCCAAGTCTTTTGAAAAACAAAAATATTTATTGAATTTTGGGAAAATAATCCGATACTTTTCTTCGCATTTTCTTTTAATATCAAATTAACAAATTGTTACATGTTGCCTCTTTTTGTTATTCATTTCACAATTGGAATATGCACCTAAATAACTGGGCATACTTTTCATGATGTTCCTCATTTCGGACTTGACAGATTTTACCATCCCGGATTTGTAGAAAATCCAATACCCATTTGTTTAGCAAGATCACTGCTTCTTTCTAGCAAAAAAAGGTCCTGATATGGAAGCATTCCAAGATCATGCTTGTTTGAACAAAACAAGTAAAGCCATTTCTGAATCTTCACGCCTGGCAGCTCCCATCAGTTTTTGCTCTGGTTCAAACTTACTCCGTTCAGAAATTTCCATAATTTCTCTTTTTTAAATTGTTGATAATGTAGAGTTAGCAATATCAAAATCTTTAAAAACAGAAAAATGAAATCTGTAATCAACAGCCTTACAAGCTCCATCTTCATTTCAAGAAAAGTAACAGTATCCCCCAAGCTCTTTGCCATTGTGCCCGTAAAAAAATTCTTCTAAAACAGAAGGCTGTGGTGTTTTCCCCATTTTGTTCATTCTCAGAGGGAAATCTTTTCATATTAAAACAATTTTCGTCTTGTGTTAAGAGAAAGAAAAAGCATGAAATACATAGTAGTTTGTTGGAACTGATATTATTTCATCTTAAGCATTTTCATGTTAAACGTATTTCAATGCATTTATATATATATATGTAAAAATTCCCTCTAGTATCCTTTTTTTTTAAGTCTTTGTACTAATATTTAAACAAACTTTAATTCTTGGGTCTAAAAATAACATTGTAATCTTAATCGTAATCGGCTAAACCGAAATCCTTGTCCCACCCATTCTATCAATTCCATTTATAAATTTATTCTTTGTAGCAATGCTCCATTCAAATAATGTATGCAAGACAAAAAACAAGTTTCAAAGTTATACTTCAGTTTCTATTCATTCACACAAATATTTATATTTAATAAGATTGTTTTTCATATGTATCATACAAATGGTATTTAAAATTACATTTTTAATGAGATACCACATAAACTAAAAAGGTAAGAACTAAATGGATTTTATTTTGGACTCAAAAATAACAAGAGTAAGAGTATAAATTTTGAATGAGAATTTAAAAAGGTCTAAATGCGATACTTACTTAACTATTCCATCCTTCTTCGCTAATCTTGCAATACAATCAGTCACTTTCACCCTATAATAAATCATATCATTTGAAAAACAAATTGCCACATTAAAGAAAATATAAATATTGTTACATATAGATATATCACCATTAACGCTTAAAACATTTCTTAAATAATATCTTCAACATCCTTTTTAAGTACCTATTTTGCTTTTTACACTTATTATCTTTTGCAAATTTTTTATTCCTTACTACAGGATTTAAGGTATTTTCAACAAGATAGGTACATGATTACCCACCCTTTTTGTGCGAGTGAATTTTTTAAAAAAAACTCAATCTTTCAAATTCCTAAGGTAGAATTTTATTCACACAGACCAGCATTCAACCCAGTACAAGAAGACATATCCAAAAAAATTTCTACGATTGCTTGCTCATTAATAATCTAAATTTTCAGTGATTTTTTAAATGAACACATTATTGAAAAGGATTTGTAATTCTTCTATAAAAACAGATGAATATACATATATAAATATTTCCAGAAATAAACTATGATGTCCTGCAATGAAATATACACCTAAGCAATGCAAAACTGTTTGCTCTCTCCACCCCCATGAAAAAAGAAAAATTTGCTAATTTTATAATTAAAAATTTATATAAAATCTACTAATTTATATCTCCCATTCCTTCTCTTAAAGAAGGCAAAATGTTTATTCTGCATGCTGTAAAAATTGACACTTCATTTGAATTGATGGGTTTCTGGATAGAACTTTAAAATAAATCAGAAATTGACATCTTCCATACTTTTTGAATATTTACCACAAAAATTGACACTATATATATATACACTACAGTACAAGTATAGCTATGTAATCATAGAGTTGGAATTTATATATTTCCTGTTAATTTTAATTTCTTAGTGAAACCACAATAATCTAATTATTTCAAACATAGCTGAAAACAATGCTCATTTCAAATTGAGACACTAACACTTTTTTTCAATATAAACTGATACTTTAATATGCAATTAGTTTTTTAAATTCTGGAACTTTTATCCATAAACATTAAATTGTTCTTCATGAGCAGTGCTCCACAACCTTTTTATCGCCTTGGAATGGTCAACATTGGATAATTTTACTATGGCCCACTAAAGGAGGCAGGGCATTGTTTAATTTTATTGTTTTGATTTAATAACTTAAATTTTATTACATTTAAAAATGCCTTCAATATAAAATAAAATTACACCAAAAAATTTAGATAAAAGTGAAAGTCGCACAAACCCCAAGAGAAATGCACCTTAGCACATAAATTGGAAAAAAACTTGATGCTTCTTGGGCAGCCTGATACCATTTGACAGGTAGCAAGTAGGGAACACTATTCTAGAGTAGAAGCTTACCAACCTTTTTATCAATATGGACCGGTCAATGTTTGATAAGTTTACCGCAGCCCGTTGAAGGTAAAGAGACATTGATTGCTTATATTTTAAGATTGTTTTGATTTAATTTTTTTACTGTATTTAAATATGCCTTCAGGATAAAATACAATTACACCAAAAATGAATATAAAGTTATTTTCATGGAAAGCCACCCAAACCCAAGAGAAATACACCACAGCAAATAAAATAGAAAAAAAAAATTACTGGACGGTCTTGTCCATTTGATTTACAGACAGGTCCACAGCCCGGGGGTCAGAGATTACTGCTCTGGAGGACACAAGAAATACTACATCGAATCCTTATTTAAATTTTTAATGAATATTAAAGCATTTTTTACATTAATAGTAAAAGTAATTTGTCCAATTTTCTTTCTAAAGAAATTGAACTTTATAACAGCTTTGTATAATAAAATTCAACCACCTTATATTATATTCTATAAATTATTTACCATTTTTCTGAGGGCACCACAAATAGCATATGGTTTTGAACTACCAGTAAATCGTCCTGTGGCTTCATCAAGCTAATTTTCAAATATAAAACATATAATACTATTAATACATCAAATATTATTAATACATCAAAACAAGCAATATTACCATTTTTTGGAAGAAATTAAGCAAGTTAATACAGAAAACAAATTACATATAAAGCAATGGACAAGTTAAATGAATATATAAAATACAAAGATAAATATAAAATGCCAAAAAATTATTTAAGAAATATTAAAAATGTATCGAATTTTATAAATTTTTTTTTTAATCATTAGTTTTGAGAAAGCTAATTCACAAAACACAAAGACTTATTTTTAGAAAAAGAAAACATTCACCCTTATGATATATGTATGTGGTCATTCATAAGCAGTATACAATTTACCATTCCTTGTCCAATATAAAAAACGCATTTATATTTTTAAATTAGAAATTCTACGACATTCCAGAAACCACTTAAATACACATACAATATTCATGTTAAATAAAGATGTCTGATAGAATAAAAAAGCAATATTTAGATTTAAAAAGCATAATGCAACTTGTAAAAAAAACTATATATATTTAATAACAGCAAGAATATTTAACAAGCAGTAAAAAATGGTTAACAAGTAATTTTTCATTGTTTCGATGCCTAGTTTAGAAAGAAGCATAGAAGGAAAACAAAATCTTTAAATGGCAAGTAAGAAGCAGCATAATGTGCAAACTGGATTGAGTGTTATATTAAAAGTCCCACTATAAAGCAGAGGTGGGGACCCCACAACCTTGAGGCCACATACGTCCCATACAAGTATCTTGTGCAGCCTTCATAAAAGCCAGCACGTATAAATTTATATTTAATTACATAAATCACAACAATTTGTAAATCTATGGAATTAAATAAAGAATTGCATGAATGTATTTATGTTTCAACAACTGCTCATGGGAATAGCCAATTGTACATTTAAAATGTTAGAATGCCACCTAGTGCAACATGGCAACACTATCATGCATGCACATGTAGAGGAACAATTAAAGCTTGATCCAAATATATGTTTGTTTATGCTTATATAAATAAAAAATACCAACAGTGAAATGTAGAAAGTTACTATGGTACCTATGAATTTAATAGAATTATAGAAAAATAAAATCAATGATTAATGTTATAACAAGTTTTTACCCTTATGCAAATACAAAAATATTTTATATTGTAACTCTTTTTACATTAAATAAATAAAAATCTAATTTTTATAATATTTTTATATAATGCACAAAATTGGTAATGCACAACTTATAGGTACATCAACATATTCAGCCTTCTTTATTACTATTTAATTTACATGTGGCCTCTAATGGTAAAAAGGATTTCCACCTCTGCTATAATGCAGGGCTATTGTCGCTAGACTTCCTAAATTTGAATCTCGATCAGGGGACGAGGATGAAACTCTAGTTTGCACCATCTCCAAAATACCTCATCAAAAGGACATTGAGCATTGACATATTTAATTGACATCAACCCTTGCTACACAGTGGGTGTTCAGTGACACTTGAACCCATAACACTTTGGCCACGAGTTTTGTGGGTAAAATCCTAGTCTGGCAGAAGAGATTTTCTTTCGCAAGCCATTTTAACAACTGGTGCAAAATCAAGCCAAAAATTGGAACACGTGGGGAAGAAAGTAAGCACAGGGGTGAACTCTACCTGTTGCAGCAAGCAAGGTTTAAAGGCGAAAATGGACGATGTCCACCTATCCCCCGTTTTTTGCTTGGCTGGTTTTAGGGTTGCCATAATTTAACCACGGACTGTACAATCCAGAAGGGTTGCCATATAGTAAACTTTATCACCAAACAGTTTGATCCACCCGAGTTCGTGACCATAACCACTAAGCTAACGTTGTCACATGCAAACTGTAGGAAATCTCAAAACTATCATAAAACACCAATTTAGAGAACTATAAAAAAGCAATTCAAATACATTCTTAATTGAATTTATTTATAGTATATCATGATTTTTTCTCATTTTTAACAATATGAATGAGCAGTCTTTATATAGTAGTAAAACCACCTTATTTAAAATTGAT
This sequence comes from Trichonephila inaurata madagascariensis, assembly GCA_019973955.1. Lineage (NCBI taxonomy): Eukaryota > Metazoa > Arthropoda > Arachnida > Araneae > Nephilidae > Trichonephila > Trichonephila inaurata. Next base: position 611,202 of record BMAV01010983.1, read on the forward strand.
GTAAAATAGCATGCATGCAAATAAGGAGAATCATTATGATCATACTAATTATAATTCAAATTTAAAAAATTTTCTCAATAAATAAATTACCTCCGCAATATTAATTTGGACCGAGGCATGATCTTTTGCATGAATGAGACGATTACTTGCAGAGCTAAAAAAAAAAGATTTTCACACATAAATTAAAATTTTTAACTCATACAAAATGATTTAATTTCCAAAATCAAATGATCGGTAATGTATATACTCACCAGTGAAAAAATTTAATGCCAAAAAATTAATACATTGAGCAATCTTTACCGAATTTTTAAATAACTATTAAACTTTCGATAACATTTCTTTAGTCCTGATTTAGTAGAATGAAAACATGATATAAATTCAAAAACCATGATTTTCCTTGGTTAAAATTATAGTTAATATGTGATACAGCTAGATGAAAATCTCAAACACAAAACAATATCAAATTAGAACCTATTAATGTATCATAATAATTAACTTATTTGATTATAAGTCATGATTTAAAAGTTTTTTTTAGAATTTAAAGGGAATATCTTGCATCTTAAAATTCCAAATAAATTCTATAAAATATGCATAAGTTTTGCTAAATAAGAAAAATATCACAAAAATTTAAGACAGTGCTTCTCAAACTTTCAATGTTTGTGACCCAATATTTAGTCATAATTTTCATTGCGCCCCCCACCATACAATAACGATGTACAGTGGCGTACACAAGGGGGGTCCAGACCCCCAAAGCCCTCGATTTTTTTCCCGATTGGCTATAATTCTAAGTACATAATACGTAAAATTTAATTAAATATTTGTTATTAATGATTAATTTTATTAATTAATGCTAATTATTTATTCAATAATTAGTTTACTGTTTTGTTCCTGAAAATCGACAAAATCAAAAATAACATGATACAAGAATGGTGAACTCTCAACTCCGGACCCCCTCCTTGAAAAATTCCTGTGTGCGCTACTGACGATGTATTATATATATAAATTCAGTAATACACTATACTTTGATGCTAAACCTACAATACAACTTTAACCTCTTAAGTACCTCTGATGTATTTAAACGCCTCGCTCAGTAGGGTGTTAATTGCTCCTGGACATATATATACGTTTTTCTGAAGGACTACCTTTTCTGTGAACTGCCAACCATAAAATTATTCCAAAGGCTTTGGAAAGCAATAAAATGACCTTAACAGCATTTATGGAGGATTTACTTATTTCAAAGGATTTGTGATTATTCATTCCTTTTCTACTCCCCTCAATACACCACATATGCTTACTTATGTGCTAAACAGTGGCATTGGGGAACCAATCACGTAATTTTTTTTAATCGACAGTCAATGGATTAATTATAAACCGTACAAATTATCAAGAGAATTAATGTAGGCATATAATTTTATTTATGACAAATCCATGAGGTCAATGGTAATTATTAAACTTGTACTTAACTTAGTATTGTTAAATTAATTATAAAGTAGATTGTACAGTACTGATACATTTATAAGTGTATAATAGTGTAGGGGAGACCTGTGTACCTGGGGCCACCCCATTTTATTTGAATAATATTTAGTTCTAAATTTCATAACTGAGTTGGGTGAGTGACAACACAAATTCCTACTTTGGCATTCATTTTGAAGTTTTGCAAAAGAAACTGTGGCAAGTTATAAATGAAAAACAGTTTTACATGGTCTAAAGTAAAATTTTGCAGTTCATTTCTTTTTATTGTTGTACAATGATAAGCCAAATATTTTTCTTTAAATTCTAGTACATAATTTTTTGTGTGTGACTTTAAGTACTAAATTAGATTTTAAATAAATCCCCTTTTCATCTTGGTTTTTTTGCAGAAGACATTTTGTATGAAATTACCTAGTCTTGTACCTAGGGCCATGGCCCTAGGTACAAAATTACAATTAATATTCTTTATTATTTCATTAAAAAAGTTTTTATAATATAAGGAGGAAAGTGGCCTTAATTATCTGAACCATTTTGATTTAGTCAAGTTTTTTTATTATAATTGGATGTTATTTAAATGAGGAGTGTATATTTTCTGAAACTTTCAATATGCTTTATTTATAAAAAATGTTTGCTACCATTATTGTTATTATTCAGGATTATTATTTTGTTTACACAAACATAAAAATTCATTTAATAAAAAAATTCTTTATAATTATAAAAAACAGAAGCGTAATTCTAAATAATTTCTAATAAACATAATCCTCGAAGTAAATCCAACAAAGGTGGCCGAAAACCAGGGAGAGGTAGAATCTTGACTGACACTCCAGAAAATGAAGGAATCAAAAATATCATGTTATTAAAATTGCCAAAAAGGAAAAAAGAAAACTTGTAGGAAAAAAAAAGAAAAAACCTGAGTTTGAAATTAAGGCAACTTCATCCAAAGAATTATCAGATATTGAAGATTCTCATTCCATTGATGATGCAAATTCTACAGTAGCTGATGTAAGAAATACTTTCGAAAAGGAAGGGGGGATTTTTGTTTAACAAAAATACAAGGCAAAAAAACTTAGCATTTTTATGTAGCAAAAATAATAGATGTTAAAGAACACTACAGTGTTAAATTTCTGAAGAATATTGCTCGTTCAAATAAGTTTCTTCATGATAAAGAAGAAACTTATGAAATTGACAACAGAAATATTGTGTTCAAATTGCCCAAACCACAATCTGTTGGTGCTTCAGAGCGACACTTTTGCTAACAGCTCACTTTAGTAAACAGTTTTTTAAAAATTATGTTTAATGAAAATACGTGTAATTCATTAATAATTTGGCTCATTGCAAATTAAATAGTTGCATGATAAATCAATATGTTAGCTAATATTGATTCTTTTATTAAATTCATGTGTATATGTTTGTTTTCTATTGATTGCAGAGCAAAACCTAAGTTCCAGGGAAAGGCCCTAGGTACAGCAGCTGCTGGCCCTAGGTACAATGACATCATTGTACCTAGGGCCATTTGTGAATTTTTTTAAAAAACCTTTTATTTCACAGAATTTATTATTTTAAGTACTTATATTAACTCATATTGCATGGTAGTTAGTATAATGATGAATGCATATCAGTTTTACATTTTTAAAGAGGCCAGTGGCCCTGGGTACACAGGTCTCCCCTAAATAGGTATTTTACTTTTTATTATGTCAGAATGAAATTGTTTGTTTTCTTTCAGTTAATAGTTATTAAAAATAATCTTTTGTTTTCGACTTTTCAATATGCTCAGGCCCCCCAAGGGGTCCCACAGTTTGAGAAACACTGATTTAAGACTTTGTGCCTTAATACACACAACTTATTGATCTCTTCTCTAAGTTATGTAGCAGCAAGTTGCATAACTTAGAGAAGAGAACTTTTTTTAATAACTTATGCCTATGTTTTTATACTGTTATTACAGAATGTTTTCTGAAAGAATCGATGCCAGAAATTTCAATTCAAATTGCAGTTATAACACAACTTTGTTTATAGCAAAGAGTGTAAGCAGAAGATAGTTGAATAATTATTTACAATAAACAAAAACATGTGTGCTTTAAGTTATATAAAATGACATACTTTTCTTTGCACCTTTTATAATTATAATTTTCAACTCTGCTACAGCTCATAACTTAAAAATTCTACATTATAAAATGTATATTAATCAATACTAATCACTTTTTGGTTCAAGTGTAGTACCTATAGGGGGGCCCACTAGGCGCAGTCCTTATTTTAGGCGACTAAAAGTGGTCTCTAAGGTACTTTCGGAATTATTTTAGAATGAATTCGATATCTCACCATGACATTGATAAAAATCGCCAAATCCGAAGAAAAATCACCAAATCAAAAGTGCCCCTATACTACACTTGAGCCGAAACTATTCATCATTATAGTATGGAAGAGTTCCGAGTTTTTTTTTACTGAAATTCTCAATCATTAAAGCTAAATAATTTTAAAGTACAAAAACCAATGAAAAACTTGCAACATTTAAAACAAATATAAATTAATTCCAATCTACGTGATGTGTATGTTACTGACTTACACGTTTCTCTAATCGCTAACACTTCCTCGCCAATAATAAAATTTAAACTAAATAAAAGGAGGTTTCTTCTTACCATTTTCTAGGAACGTATAAATCTACGAATTCACCTACGTCGTTCTGCATTTTTCTTTTGATAAAAAGGATGAATTAATGAAACTTTAAATACAATTAACACTAGCACACAAGACGGCAAAATCACGTTGTGAAAGTTCTCGATGAGTTGAGTTGTCATACATTGAATGCAACTAATAAAAATATGGTAGTGGCTATGTTAATGCTTTGTATTAAATATGAAGGGGAGAAAAAGAAATACAAAAAGTTAAATTAATTTCATGAGAGAAAAAAAATACTTGTAATTTGACTTTATTAAATATTTAGTACTTTATATAAAAGTCTTTATGGTGTATTTTCTGATGCAAAAGAAAATGAGATTTTCGAAAACATTTCTTTGAACGAAATAAAATTTTATTCAAAAATCTGTTATATAAAAAAATGGATAATGAATTACTTTGTAATTTTAAAAAGTGCCGCAAAGCTCTTTCTTCACAAGCATGGGTAAAATAATAATTTTTGCTTAATTTCTTCAATTGTTCCAAATATAAAAATACTTTTCATAGGAACTAATATTTGCGATTTCATTGTTAATTTTTATAAAAATTACACGTAAAAATCAATTATTCGTAGCGAGTAATTTTGTAGAATAAGGCATTTTTTCGCTTCAATATTCGAAACTGTTATCTAGAAAATTAATCAATATTTAAAAAAAATCTCGAATCAATATTTGTTATTAGAACAAATGTAAACTAACTGAGGAGTTTTTCTTTTTAAACTAAGCTAAAATTGAATGAAAAATAGACCTCAATGTTACATACCTTTAAGTGTTTAAAATAAATAAACTTGAAAAGACAACTAGTATTAGTTTATCTAACATCTGAGCTTCTGAAAGACATGATGAGATGTATTTTGAAAATTTATACTGACTGATATTTGAAATTGCAGCTTTAATACATTTGACAAGGTATATAACACCAAATGATAAATATCTTGTGACTAAAGAATAAATACTTCTCATTTGATTGCTTTTTTTTATTGAAAAAAATATGTATGACTTTTGTTAGTGGGCATTTTAGGTGAAATTTTAATGTAATTAGAATTTATTATATATATAGTAATATAAAATAAAAGTGAAGAAGTACTAGAACCTACATATACAAATATATATATATATATATATATATAGGCACTGTAGGTTCTAGTACTTCACTTTTATTGTATATTAATATATATATATTATATATACTTATTTAAGGGCATTCTGCATTAAAAAAAGACATTTTTATAATAAAATAGTATTCTAACATGAATACCAATTTTAATAATATTGTTTCCTTCCTCTTTTTTGTTAGACAGAAAATGAGGTAGGGGAAAAACACAATACAAGCAATTGAATTAAATATAAAATTTGGAGTTAAAATTTTATTGAAATTTTATTCCTGATCTTTTTTTTTTTACTTTAAAATATTTAACACATACAACTTGAATATGTAATGCATTATGTATTAAGTATTAATTTATATTTTTTAAATTTTATTTCTAGGTCACTTCATGCTCTCATATCCTTTACTTATAGCATCAATTTTTCTTGAAGGAAATTAATTTTTCTAGTTCAATTAATATTTTTTTTTAAATTATAATATATAGAAACTAGCAAAATTTTCAAGAATTTAAATAGAGTGCACACTTTAATCACTATTAAATCAAACTACTCAGGAAGATAGACTGCATATATTACTACACATTTGGATGCAAGATAATATATTTTCTGATTTTGTACCATTACAATATTTACTCACATGTGGAATAAAAACATAATTTTTCCAAAAAACTGATTGTTTAACTTGAACATTTATATTTAATATCTGTAGATGAGAGTTAAATTCTTGTATTTTATTTCAGTTTTTTAAAAAAAATAGAAGTTCCAGAATTGTTTTCTCAAACATAATTTATATTAACCCTCCAAGCGGTCTGCACGTAAAATTCCGCCATTCCAGAGATGCTTTTTCTGCCTTCAAGCAAGATTCTCAAAAGCGGCCGAGCCGCATTCTTAAAAATATGGCTCAACCGCTTTTGAGAACCCCACCTGAAAGCAAAAAAATATGTGCGGTGCATTTTTGAAGCATCTCCAGAATGGCAAGAATTTAAGTGCAGACCACTTAGAGGGTTAATATATTATTAAAGTATATGAAGACACAGATATAGTACTTCAATAAAATTAAGGAATATAATTTAAGTTAATAAAACAAAAACCTCATAAAAAATAAAGTAAGGAATGCATACACATTCACATGTAATAGTAGCAGCTAAAATATTAATAAAATTTTAAATATTCAGACATGGAATATTTATATATATGTATGAAATAAAGAAAATTTTCTCATAACAAACAATACTTACATATTATCCCAACCTATTGGTGACATTGCATGAAATGAAGCACATGCTTGCCAATTGAGAACGTATGACGCATAGGAAATCAGAGTTGTCAACTGGGCGAGTTATTAATAAAGTTGGCAATTGTTCCAATAATACATAAGTACCAAAATTTAAAACAGATTTGAAAGTTAATATCATTACTCTTATCACTTAAATACTTTTCACTATCACAGATTTAAAATAGTAATGAAAATACTCATATATGTAGGGAAATTTTCACAAAAGGAATTTATTAAGTTACAAGAGCTTCCTCGAATAGAATTATTAATTTCAGAATTATGAAAACTTTCAAGCAATAGCCATTCTCTAACTTAAAGAGTAAAAATCATTTCCCCCCCCCCTTATAGAAAATTTTGTGAATTCAAGAGAAAATTTTATGTTACAAGTACTCCTAAGTTATTATAAAAATAAATGAGACTCATTTTTAAGTTATCTAAGACAAAAATAAAAGTTATAATTAAAAATTTTAAAAAATCACATCTTGTAAAAAATTTCAAGAAATTTATAAATTTAGCTAAACAATACATTAAGAAATAAAAATATACAGTGTGGGGCAAATAAAAGTGACCCTGAGAACAGAGTTCCAGGTTCGTACAGGCCACTTATTTGCCCCACCCAGTGTAATCAATCTACTAATTGATTAGTCCTTGTGTTATATTAAAGTCTATAAATATGTGATAAAATTCAAGAGATATTCAATTCTAATAAATTAAAAATTGATTTCCGTAGTTAAGCAGATAGGAATCTATAACCCTGTATAATCAATCCAATAATCCATTTGACCATGGTTTTATATTAAAGAGTATGAATATATGATAAAATTCAAGAGATGTTCAATTCTAACAAATTAAAAATTTGTTCATAATTCAGCACATAGGATACTATTTGGCCACATTTTATTAAATTTAATTCAAAAGATTGTGATTAACTATGAATAAATAATAAATATACTCTTGAATAATATTTAATCTTAAAAAATGAATCCTAATTATATTTTTGCCCTGTGCATAAAAATTATTGATGTGTTAGTAATCTAATAATTATATATAATAAGAATTTAACATGTGTAATTTTGTATCTGCCATTTATTGAAAATTTTCAAGAACAATAATTCAGGATAAAAAAAATTGATAATGTAATATAAATATTCTTGCACAGACACAATTATTCAATTTTTTTAAAAGTATTTTAATAGATGTTGAAACTTGAAAGATTTTATAATATAAAACAGAAAAGAAAAGAAGCATATATGTATTATTTAGAGCTGTGCTGTTTCAAATATTTCTAGTACCAAGCAACAGTTTTGTAAAAAAAATCATTTTTCTTTAGACTAGAAGGAAAAGAAAATTGTTTCACTAATTTGCATATAATATTTCTACTGTCTGTACATTAGGATGTAAAATGAAATATATTTCTGCATTATAGTTCTTAACAATTAAAAGCTTAGTAACTAAAATTTCCTCCCCAAAAAAAAATTAATATAACTAATTTTAAAAATTTCATTTTACACTGCTATTAAGTTTATCTTGAGTCAATTATATAAAGTCTGAAAAAATATAACATTTTAAAAATTTAGATAATTTTTTTATAAAATGTCTCATTTTAAATATATACCATTATATCCTTAATATGATTAAATATATTTTGCCATGATGATGGACTTAGAGAATTTGAAAAAGCTTTCATCTGTCCTGCCTGTAAGTTAAATTTATATTATTTATTGTTTTTTTTTTAAGTATAATAAAATCCAAACACATATAAAAAATATCAATATATAGAGAGTTGATTATTGCCTAATATTTTTGATTGCATGCATTTAATGTCTTTCCCCCTCTGTAATAGGTGATACTGCATTATCTGGTAAATATGATATTGTAAAAGTTGATCTGAACCCAAATGAACAATATAAATCTGTAAGTAAAAATTGATTCACTTAAAATAGTTTTTAAACAATCAACATTTTAATTTAAGAAATGCATAAAAACGACGTATACATTCAAAAATATACATATATTCAGTAGTACCCTGATTAATGATAGTAATGCCATTCATTCCAGGGTTATCATCAATAGCCTAGGCATAATTTCCAACATTAATAATAATATAATATAATTGACTAATTATATTTTTTCACCTCCTCCACAATATTTTCATTTATTTATCCAATGCACTGCATTTTGGCAGCTAAGCCTTTGCAAACACATCAAGTCTCCAAGTGTTAGAGCCATTTCATTGGCGCGCTATTTGGTGATGGCTTTTGCTACCAAATTTTTTATACTTATATTTATTCAATTCAAACTCTTGTTGAATGCTAAATATTGCCATTATTAAATTTTGCCAAGATTAACAGAGCCAAATTGATACTCAAAGAAACTTTTACATACAGTATGCGTGAGTACGATTTTCATATCCAAAAAATCTATTGACTCCATCCAGGATCTATCCCACAAGCTCACTTTTCGTCAGATATGAAAATGAAAAATCTATTGAATGTCATGGAAATTTGGCACGTCTCTTTCATTTCATTTATATTTGTACAAAATTCATAATTATATTGTTATATTTGTCTTATTCATTTCTATTTGTACAAAAATTTATAATTCGCAAAATAAATAATTCATGAAAACAGTTTTTAAATGTCAATTTTGACCAGAAAAATAACTGAGCTAATCTCTATGAACTTTTATTGTTTGATTGTGAAAAACATAAGGTTGTTTGCTTTTCTTCTCTTTAATGTTTCTAAAAAACTGCATGGAGTTTTGTTAAATAGATATGTTCTTTGAAAATTTTCAGATTTGTTTGGATTCCATTTTGTAAGAATTTTTTGAACTTAGCTAAAATATTTTGTATTTCAGCAATCAAAATTTTGTTATAAGTTAAAATAAGTTATCAAATAAGTTAAAAATTCAATCCATGAAATAAGGATATATATATACATACATAGAACATATTAGATATGACACTGACTCTTATAGATGTGATTAGCAGCAGATAACTATTTAATATAAATTGAGAGAAAGGAAAATATAAATGATATACATATGAACATTGAGTAAAATTTAATACTAAACAAAAGCCTGTGACAGTATCAAAGGCATTTTTTGCTGTCAGCAACTTGTTACTCAGGGCTATCATTAACCAAAATACTACTGTATATTGTGTATATATATACAAAATTATATATTTCTGATTTTCAGAAGAAATTAACTTTAAGAGAAAACTATATTAATGAGAAATACATTTTAAATAAGAAATTATGTTTTAGTTATCTATTTCAGAACTTAAAAAATAAAATTTGAAATAGAAATTTATGTATTTTTTAAAAATTTTCTTCTTTTTATGATTTGAAGTACTTTCATTTCGCATAATAAAATTTTTTTTATCAGTATTTTGAATAGAAAATTGTAAAAAAAAGAGAGAGAAAGTGTAAGTAAAAACAAGCTTCTTGTCTGCTGAGAAATATAAAAAGCTTCAAAATTTAATTTAATTTAATGTTGCAATGAAAATTCTCATTAAAACTGTTTTAAAAAATACATATTCATCAATATGTAAAATAAAATAATCAAAAACTTATAATGTATTTTGAACAAATACTTTTAATTATTATTTGATCTTTTGTGTGAAATATATCTTTAAAGGAAACATAACAAAATATAAGATACAAAACAACCAATCAAATTCCGAATGTTCTTTTATAACAACTCACTCAATATACATTACTCTGTAATTTGAAAATGATGAACAAAAATACTTTTTAAACGATTGTTCGTCCAACTGAATTTTGATTGGATATAATTATTAATGTGCTTATTTAACATGTGTTTTATAACATTTATAATTTTTAACTTGTACAGAGATAAGCAAATTAAAAACCATTTTAATTTTTTATATATGTGAACATTGACTTCAAGTTTTTATTTGAACTGAAAATGTTTTTTCATAGATGGTTTTAGCAGGGCAAAGACCAGAAGTAATTTTTGAAATTTGTTCTCGAGCAATATCATTTTGGACCTATCAGGTAACAGAAATAAAAAGTTCTTTTCCTTCTAAAATAGTGACATGAATTTCAGTACATTTGAGGTGTTCTCTTAATTAGTTATCATAATTTTTTAATCATGGGTCCAAAATCAGTTTGCAAAATGAAGAGAGAAAAAAAATCACTTAACACTCACATTTTCTTCTTTGTATAGATGAAATAATTAACATACTTACATTGAAACTATTGTACAATGAAAATTGAATGCATTGAGAATTTCATTTTCAGTTCACTATCTTTATTTCTTAATAATTTTGAAGTTAAAATTGTTTTCTTACTTAAATTATAGTAATATACTGGAAATTTTATACAGAATTATAAGTTTTACATGTTTTGCATTAAATCAGAGCTTTTTCAAATTAGAATGCATACAATAAACAAAAAATATGCAACAAGCAACATAAGAATATCTTCCTGAACTTAAAAGTTGCTGAGCTGACTGAACTAAGACCAGTTAAAAAGGCTTGTACTATATTTACATGTCAAATAAACTTTAGAATAAAAAATATTTTTTGAAAGTGTACTACAGTTCAGAATTCATAAATTTACTATTAGTACAGATCTTTCTTTCCACTTAAATCATAAAATAGCTTAAGCCATAAATTGCTACATCTCCATACTAACTATAAATAAAACTTTTTAAGAGGTTTATCAGAGGAGGGGGTTAGTTTCTTAATACTACTGTTAGAATATTGTATTAATTATTGTTTATAGTGTGTACCCAATAGATTAAAATAAAAAAAAATTTACACTATTCTCATATACTACAATAGTATATAATTATTACGCAAGATTTTTTCTAAATCAGGGAGATTACTTCATGATGTGAAATGCTGTCAGAGTTCTTTTCAAATAAAAAATTAGCCTAATTTATATAAAAATGCAACAAAGATGATTAATTCTTATAAAAATCATCTCCAATTTATACGAGCCTCCTCTTCATTTACTGCCAACTTGTACTTCATTCATTTTGCACAATACATTTTTGTATCTTTCACCAAGAAAATCATTATTTTTCTTGTGACTAAATCACTGATTACTTATTCACTGAAAATATGAATATAATAATGTTTATGATATTCATTTTTTTTAATATTCAGTAAAGTTTATTGTATGTAACATTTTATACGTAATGAATACATCAATTTAATTTCTAAATGGTCTAAATTTGATATATATATAGTGCTGGAAAAATAAAAACAAGCAAAGGTCTTCAAAAACTTTACAATTATAGGCTTGAAACTTATGCAAATTTAAATTATATTTTATTTGAAAATTTTTGTAGATTAGAAAGCTGAGAAAATTGTTAAGGCCACACACACATAAGATTTTATTTATAAAACTGCTAATAATCTACAAACTTTCCCTTCTTATCAATTAATTTAATTATTCTTGAAGTCAGAGTTGAAAAAATTTTCCAAGATCCTGTTAGAGATATTTTAATACTCTTAATAAACTGCAATTAATACACAATTGAGTAATTATATTACATGTATTACTATTATAAATATTTTTCCTTCACTTTTAAATTCTATGTCTATCACATCCCCCCTTTACTTCTAATATATCTTTGTAGAAAATAACTTATAAAACAAACATTTCAATTTTGAATTATGAAATAAAATGCTATGCATTATAAAACGAATTAAACATTTAAAACATTTTTTTTAGAAAGCCAAATTTAGTAAGATGTAAAAATATGTAAAATATATTTCATACACCTGATAAATATATTAAAACAAATCTTTTTTTATATACTATAACAGGTGCATCAAGAAATAATGTTTCAAGAATATGTGTCTACAAAAGTAAAAGAAAGATCATACCAATTGGAAAAATACTATGAAAACATTTTTCAAAAAACTAGAAATGAACTAGATAGTATCTTTTTTATTAACTTGCCTAAATATTTAAGATTTAGTTCATTAAATGGCATTTTATTTGACTTTTTTATTTGCTACAGAAATAAGAACATATAAAAATTTATTAAATGAGCATGTGATTTAAATATAAAAATTATACATAATGCAAGTATTATTAAATGGGAGAAAAAAAGACTCCTAAGTAGCCTAATGAAATTAAATTGTGGAGTGCCAAACTCAAAATCTGATCCATGATTTAAAAACATAAACTGTGTTTAGATAGTCATTGAATCAGACAAATCAACAGTAGTAAACACTAACCACACAAATAATAAAAAAAGATAAAATTCAAAGAGTAAAAATAACTTTTAAATAGTTTTCACAAACCAAAATAAATTTGTCATATTATGACAGAAAAATTGAAAGGTTCTTTTTTAATTACTTTTATACACTACTCATTCATGTAACACATTTTATTAAAAAAAATGCACAAATATTACCATGACATTAAGAAAATCCCATATTTTCTTTTGGTTTTATTGTCTTTTAGACGCGGTATTTGTTTCAAAAGCCAAACTACTTAACTATGATAAGATGTAAGACAACAATTAGAAGGTATGTATTTCAGTAATTATTTATGAATAGTATTTAAAAGAAGATATTTTTAAATAAGAATTAGTAAAACGAATCAAGGAGAAATTCAATTATAAAATCATTTTTTCAATGCAAATTCAAAGCATAGTATTTTAGTACTTTTATTCTGCAGCTTTTTATTTTGTCGGTTCTAAATTTTATTTCTGATATAATTAAAATGACATACTACAAAAAAATTAAATAATTGCCAATTTTTAAATAAACTAGGAATATATATTTACTACAAAATTTACATTTCATGTTATTTTAAATGTTTCATGTTCATTAAAAAAATTATCAATAGAAGTTGGTACAAAATTTTTAAATTATATTGGAAAACTAGTGACATTTTTAAATGCAATATATTCATCCTTGTGAAAATCTCTGAAAAATCATGTCATTAAGTAATAAAATCTTCTGGTTTTCTCAGTCATATTAAATTCATTGTTTTAAAAATGTTAATTCTTATACATTTAAAAAATTTCTGAATTTTGAGCTTTTTAACTTTAAAGTAATTTCTTTCATTTTTTAATCTTTAAAAATTTTTTACTAACAGTATACTTTAATACTTTTTTTTTGTCAATTCTGATGTGAAACACTATTTGTATATGTGTCATCAGTTTTAAAATAAAATCATTCATTTCTAATATTTTAAATATTAGAAAGATTTCTTTTCTATTGATATGATAGGGCTGGGTGGGCCAAGGCCTTCCCAAGCAGTGCCGGTTTAGCCATTAAGGACCCAGGAGCCCATATAAGCTGGACTTAACCTGATTTTCTAGTTATGAATTTCGATCCACCAGTGCCAAGGGAGTCTGTAGATCTTCTGCGCCCAGGGCTCGAAATGAGCTGAAACCAGTACTGTTCCCAAGAACCCTCTTCTATTCCGACCTCTGCTTGGTGACAATTCTGAAATTAGTTACTTTAAAAATTTTGAAATCTTCCTCCACACAATCAGCCTATCTCAATTTGGGCCTACCCCTAGTTTTAGTTCCAATAGGCTTGTAATTGAGAATTCTACATGATCAACAGCTCAACAAAGCATTAGGATGGCTCTGCTTCTGTAAAGTGATAAAACATTCCGGCAGCCAAATCTCAAAACCTTAACACATTTCCTAAGTCATCCCCAAGAGATAGAAATATTTATTGCTAATATTAAATATTTCTAAAAATATATTTTTGGAAACAAAATACTGCATATAATTTAGTTCCCTTTCCAATAATATGTTTCAAACCATAAAAATCGTATCAATTTTTTACATCTACTCATGGTAATTTTACTCTATTAATACATACATTACATATTTTAATAAAGACAAATTACTAAATAAGAATATTTCTATAAAATTATTTTTCTGCACAGGAAAATTTTAAAAGTAAATTTATTATAATTATCAATGCATACATAAATAAAACATCAATACAATTAAAAGCAAAACCTTTTGCAATGACGAAAAAAATGTTTTAAAATGATAATTATTTTTAAAAAATTCATTTATTCAATTGATCCATACTTTATTTCAGGAACTAGAAATGAATTAGAAGCATCAAAAAAGAAAACAGCAGAATTGTCTGAAAAGCTTAAAGAAAGAATAAGACAACATGAAAAACTACAATATCTTTATGAAGCTTTGAGAAGAAAATTTATATCACCTTCATTTTTTGAAAAACAGAATAAAGAAGAGAGATTAGCAAAGAAAACTCAAGATCCTTTTCTTATTTCAACAGCATCAGGTTAATTTACAATAATAAATCATTTTTAAATGGATTATTGATTATGAACTAAAAAAATATAAAAAGATCTTATCAAACATAATTTAAAATTAATGATCAAAATATAATTCAATAATAAATTATTTTTCTAATTTTAAAAAAATTAGGATATAATTTTATAACTAAACATACTTTTATCCATAAAATATTTCATATACAATACATAATTATTGTATTGCTAATACTTTTAGAAATCTTTGAAATAAGCTGTCTCATGATATAAAAAATTCATACTTTAATCTTTTTCAGAGATAATATGTCCTCAAGGAGAAAAGAAAACTCACAGGAGCAAAAAAGCACACTTCTATACTCAAATTGAAAGTAAGGAAATAAATAAAATAAAATAAAATGTGCAATGATAAATATAAACTGTGCAATTAAAGTATTAAATTTTACATATACATTTAAAAAATGTTTTATGCATTAAATAAAAATGTTTAATACATTATATCTACATCATTAAAATTCCAAAGTAAACGAATGTACAACATACTATCTTCCCACAAACCACTGAGACATACCAAAAGATGGGAAATAATCCAAGAAATCCTTTTTCACCATTCAGAAATTATAATTAGTTTAATAAATGTTAATTTAAAATACAACCATTAGATTCTCGAAATTTTATGTACAAATTTTTGAAAATTACTCAAAATTCAAGTTAATATCACTTAACAACTTCTCAAAATAATGACACAAAACCTTTTTTCCAAGAGTATAACTACATTGTTTTTTACACATAAGTTAAAAAAAATTTCCTCCAAAATTGTTAAATAAACACATTTCTCAAATTTGCAATCTTTTTTAGTCTTTATTTGTGACTTCTTAATTTTTTTTGTTAAAAGTTACTGTAGTTTGTTATCAGTATAAAAAATTTGAAACTTAAAAAAATTTAAAACTTGATAAAGCCCTCTGTTTTCCAGGAGGAAATTTCTTATTTATTTAGGAGCAAATGCTAGGCATGTGTAATATGATATTACTTCTCTCAGATACGGAGTAATCCATTATTTGAGATAACCTGTGCAATGCCAAGCTATGTAGCCAGCATATAATTAATTTTCCTTTCATTTTCTATTGTTTAAATATTAACAGAAAAATGCAACTTTTATGAGGTAATATATAAAAAAAATCATTTTCATAAACAGCATTATGTTGGTCATTTTTCTTAAGTTATTCAAAATTACTATTTCTCTCGCAAGGAGGATGAAATTATACACTATTATTGTATTAAGAAATTCTAACTTCTCATTTTTTCAAAGGAAAAAAAATATTTGACTTCTAATTAAATTCTTTTTTTGCAGGGGACTTTGTATTAAGACCAGCACCAACCCCAAAAGAAGATACCATAGAGCAACCACTATGGAATTTTTCCACACAAAATTCAGAGAAAAATATTTAATGATATTTTTAAGTAATTTTTGTATAAATATTTGTTTTAATTTGAGAATGATAAACTCAAAAAATATTCCTCAAAAATGATTGATTTCATGAAACACATTTTTATAAGAGAATTTGGCGAATATAATCAGTATTAATTGGTTTATTACACACACATTTATTTTTATCAATTAACTTAATAATACTTCATGTCATAAAATTTAGCATTTTCAGATAGCAATAAATCTGAGAAATTCTCTATTTTTACCATTGTACTGAGATATGAAAAAATAAAGGACAGCAAGTTGAGATGTTTTTTTTTCTTTTTAATATTCTTTCAAAAAGTAATGAATAATACATTCAGTACAAATTCGTAGTAAATTGAATCATTTTAAGTACAGATATTTTTTATAACAAAAACAAAAAGCTCAAATGAAATCTATATGGTTAAAAATGTAATAAAGTAACATTTCAGTGAAATTCCAAATAATCTCAACATTTATTATTTGCACTGTCACAAAACAGCAATTATATTCAAATGCATTTCTCTTGCTTAATGATTATCTTTGGCACATTTAATCTATATTTCCAATGAATGAAATTACATGATGAAAATAAGTAATGATTGTAGTATTTTGGTGAATAATTTACAACTGGTACATAAAAAAATTAAAATATTTTCAATTTACTGAGTTATAAAATGCAAGATAGTCATCAGAAATTCAAAATAAATTTAACAGCCAAAACAGTTTGTATCAATATTAATCATGCAATTATTTTTTTGCAGTTTGTAATATATGTGAATATCTTTATAAATATCACAAATTTTTATTATCAATAGCCACATAAAGCAGATTCAAGTACATTTGAGTATATTAAATTACAGTTATTTTATCACTTCTATATATATTAAATCTAAAAAGGACATATAATCACAACTGAAATTTGTTTCCCTTTTTTTAAGCACATAAGTAATTGTAATTATTTGCATTTAAAATAATACCCTTCCTCCTTTCCCTATTAATAAAATTCAATAAGAAATAATACTTTTCTATCAGTATAATTTAAATCTTAGAGCTTGGTCTAGCACACTAGCGTAGCTAATTCTGAGTGGGCCCTGTACCAAAATTCCTTCGGGACCCTTTTTTAGATATGAAAGCCCTGTTAGTGGGACTGTAGTTTCACATGTTGGGGCCCCATATCATTGATGCAGTGGTAGCTACGCCTCTGGTCTAGCATAAAAATGATCAATTTGTAATGTCATCATTTAAATAAAATCTATATTTATGTCATTGCTGTTACAATGACCTCATTTTTAAGTAAAAGTATTTTAAGTTATAAAAAAAAGCTAGCAAATTATAATCAATAAATTTTAACAGACTGTCTTTTTTTTAAAATTAACCATTTGTCTCTAAAACTAAGAAATTTTGCATATCTACAGAAACAAAGTTATCCTTTTAGATACTTAGTTTTACATGAATCAAATGAAAGGCAAGTGTTGAAAACTACACATTTCTGTTCAAAATACACCTGTATCAATGATATATATAATAGAAATATTATTAATGTTGTAAATGGAAAATATAAATATCTTTCATTTTATTAACAAATAATAATAGAAAATTGAAAATCTAGAAAAATTAAACACACTTTTAAAATATGTATAAAATTAAATCAAACATTGTATTTAATTTCATTTAATATTTTTAAGTCCTTAATACTCGGATGATAATAGGATTTAAACAGGTTATAATATTAAACATATTTCTTATATTTACAATTATCAATACATCTAATTTGTATAAAAATTATTTCAAAAGTCAAAACATGCATTGTTTTTTGCAATGATTGTTGCATCGCTTAATTTCAATGATTAAAATTTTTGAAAATTTCAGAAATTGTTTATTTTAAGGTCAGAAAAAGTTTATCGTGTTATCAAAAAATTATTTCAAAGTCAAAAGATTTACATGCTAAAATATAGGCATTGATTTAATATGTTACATAAAAAACCACCATAGATTTAAATAAAAATGGTACAAAGAGAAAAAATATTGAAACATTTGAGAATGTCTAAAATGTTGGGAAATATTTAAGGTGTAGCACAAATTGAATACTTTCATATTTTTAAAAATTTTCCAATACTCTCAATACAAATACAGTTCAAAACTTTCACTTACTTCTGTGTAAAAACTAGCAAAAAAAGAAAATCCATTTTAAAACTGACTCATTAAAATAGTTGCAGATACAAACTACATTCTATGCAAATCTTACACTTAGTGAGGTAGAAATCTAAAAAAGTGCAAAAATATATTTTAGTGTAACATGCATACATAAACTCTGCCTATGAAATAGCAATTTAAATTCTATATAAAATTTAGAAAAATGTGTACATGTTAGGGTTTAAAGAAACAAAACTTTTTTTAAGAATTGAAAGTGCTTAGTAAATTGTATATAATTCAAAAAGATGCAATAAACTTATCACAGTAGCTATTTAAAATGTACAAAACATGCTTGGAAATATTGACACACATTTAACACTTATATACAAACATGCATATTTCATATCTTGATTTATAAAATATAAATTAACAAGAATTATTTAACTATAAAGAAATCTCTGGATACAAAACAGCAATTAAATATAAATAAATCTTTGGATATGAAACAGTCAAAGGAAAATAAAATTACATAACAGCTTTAAACAGCAATCAAAATTTATTTTTGATTGCTTTGATATGTGCTGAAAAAGTCTACATTTAGAGAAAATAATTATATTACAGAAATAATATTTCAAAAGCAGTAACAAAAAATTTAAAATTTCAAACAGATTTCTATACAAAACCAGAATAGAATTTGTTCATAATATTTAATGAAGATAACAATGGAATTTGACTAGATATGACTATGAAAGTTAATCTCAGTTCTAATAGTGCAAAACATGGAACAAAATTAAAATAATCCAACATCAGAGCACCAGGTTTATACAATTGTGACCAATACTTTGCGGGGGACTTTATGTGCTAAAAGCAATACTAAAGTGTGGTTCTTTCATCTAATATAACTTCTACTGCATTTTCCACAAGTAGTTCAGTATCCTTGTTAAGTTGAGGACTCTGGCTTCTATTCAATGCAATTGCAGCAGCAATATCACTTCTCATGCGATTCTTCCTTTTCTTGCAAAAATTGGCCTGAAATATTAGCCATAAATATAATAATTATAAAGAAAATTTAATTGCATGAAATATGCCATTTCAGTACTTTTTTATCCAAAATACATTTATCTAAATTTTCACATTAAAAAAAGTATATATTTATCATAACACTCGGCAACATGTAAAACCAAAAGTTTTACTCAACACATATAATACAATGCTAAATTCAACAACTTCATTGTTTTCAATAACTTATCTGATATTAAAAATTATAATTTACTATTATTATTATAAGTTTGATTCACATAAAAATATTTGTCTCAAATGAAATTAGTTTATAAGTTAATAAAAGGAAGAATTTATGCGTATAGTACAAATACATTTAAGGAAAGATCTGCAAGCATGATCTACTGTGGATGATGATGGTAAGCATTTTTAAACATTTTTTTTTTTTCATTTACCATGAATTTTTAAAAAATTAATCAATGAATCTGATTTTCGTTACATATTGCTACTTAGCTCTCAAAAGAAAAATTATAGCTTCAACAATTATGATTTATGCTCTCTCTAAAAGATTAAGATTTTTTTTTAAATGACCTTGTTTTGGACCAACAAACAAATTAGCTGTTTTATGAAAAGTTTGAAATATATGGTAAAAAAAATTTCTTATCTTTATTTTTATATTGCTTCCTCCAGAAATTTATCAATCTAAATCAGGAGTGTCCAACACGCGGCCCGCCGACTCTTTTAAAAAAATTTTTAAACATCAAGGTTTTTAAAGTTTTTTTCATTTTGAAATTTATTTGAGGAGAAATTTATATATATATATATATAAATCTACAATGTATTTGCTTTTTACCTTTTGTTTTCTTTTTTAAATAAATCATTTTTAATAACAGAAATGTCTTTTAGATTAAAATAGATTAATATTTTATCAGTTACATTTGATTTTATAATAATTTACTTTTTTAATAAATTCCGAATTATGCATATCCTTTACTATAGATGGTACATGATTCTTTGTGTGTGCGATTTTCATTTCTCCTCCTCCTTTTCTGTTTGTAGTCCCCCAAAAAAAATGCTAGTCTGAGATGTTTTTTAAAGTTTAAAAAAATATTCAATGGTTAAGATAAAAGGCAATGTATACTTAATCGTTTGCGAATAACAGCACAATCAAATTTTAACAATGAGTAATGAAAGATCAATTAAAAAAGGACACCTTAATTTTCAGGAAAATGGCAACTGTAATATTTTAAACATTATTTGATCATTGCATTATTATACTATATAAACATCGTTATATTATCTATGTCTGTATACATGAAAAATAATGAAAACAATAACAATAATTCATTCTGTATTAAATTTTCACTCCAATAAATGTTTTTTTGTTTCCTAATCTGATATAAAGATACATTATTTTATGTGCGGTCAGCAATATTATGTTTTTCCGAAGTAGCCCGCAAGGTCATTTGGATTGGACACCCCTGATCTAAATGATACAGCAGAACATTTGGTTCACTTTTAAAAAGGATGATATAAAAAAATTTTAATTAATGCATTTTATACAAATTTTTTACCAGGCAAATAGTACACGAGTTCAGGCCTTTTTTCTCTACAAAGGAAAATTACCTCTTTTCTGTATTTAACTCTGTGGTATGTTATGTAGCAACATATTTTTGCTTCCAGCTTTATGGTAATTTTTTTTTTTTTGAGAATGTTATATTTATCATTAATATTCAAATCTTATTCTTACAGAATTAAATTTTTTTAAAAAAATTACCCATATGAAGAACAGATATTCCTACTAGTTATTAATATAATGTAACGTAAAGTCATATTTTATTATAAAAAAACATTAATCAAAAACATGAATAACTGTTTTGCAAATATACATAATAAGAAGGTAAAGGATTTTGAAAGCAGACATTCAATGAGTTTTATAAGTTTTTCTAGTAGACAAGATAATATTCTGTATAAAATTTCTTAGTACAAAATACTTACAAAACCAAAAAAAAATTTTTTTTTCGGCCAAATGTGTTGACATGTTTAATAATTAATTTGGTTTTTCAACTTATTATGAGCTGTTTATAATACATGCAGGGTGAATTTAATTCTTTACAATATATAATATAAAATAAATAAAACTGGGCATCTTAAGTGAAAATTAGTCTTTTTCATGTGCCTTTTATTTTACAGAGTTTAATATGGTATAAAAATATAACAATATTTCATTACTGCCATTAAGTCCAAAATTAACTAATTTTTTTTATGTACAGTTTACAAATTCACTCATTGTTTCTTATTCATATAAAATGTGTTACATGAGATTAAAATTCACAGTAAAACAATCTAAATTACAAAAAGCCTTTTCAGCCCATTTCAAAAATGAATTTATACACAGCTAAATGTTTATTATTTTTTTAGATTCAGAAGTGTTTTGTAAGGTTTTATCAAGTAAGTTACCTCATTTAGGTTTTACTTTTTAATTTTTCAAAAGTAAATTTTTATCACATAAAAAAATAATTATACCGAAATTGGAAAGATTTAACTAAATATGATTAATTAAACTAAATATTTTTAAATAATATATACATAGTAAATATAAAGCATTGGATGTAAAACATATTTGCTCATCTTCAATTTGAAAGGATACAAAGCCAGTTTACTTTAACCCAGATTAAATACACAATAGTTTTTAATTTTCATCAAAAAAGTCTTTGATTATTATACAGCAATAAATACTTCATATACATAAGTTTTCCAATATCAATAGAAAAGTCTTTTAAAAACTGTACATGTGCATATAACTGTAGTCTAATCATTATATAGTTTTAAGGGATAAACATATTTGCATAAGTATAAGTGCATTTTTTCCCCCTTTTTTCTTTATTGAACTTCTACTCTGCTTTTATTGAATTATTCAAAAACAAAGTATTAGAGGTACAATTATTAAGTGCTAACTATGACAAATGGCAAACTAAAGGGCAAAAATGGAAGGCATTAGAACTCTTTTGTAATAAATGTATTTACAATAATATTGAAGAGAATATTTTTCCATATATCTCTTATTAATTTTTTAATATCAATAATTTCAGAAATTTAACAAAAAATATGCAATTGAATAAATAGAACAACAAACCTTCTGAAATAAATCAATGTAACAATCACTAGCAGATGATGGGCGTAAACTGTAATTACTCCACGTAAAATTGCACTTTTTCAAGTCAAATTCAGACCCCAAATGCGATTTGCAGCTGTATAAACTGCGTTGATCAAAACTACCTATAAATGTAAAACTCTTTATTAAAAGGATGGAAGATGACGAAAAAATTATATCTAATTCTGAGTTACTAAAAAAGGGATTTAATTTTTTAATGATTGATTTATTTGCACACAAAAAAATCACTACTAAAATTAGATTTGTTGAAAGATTCAAATTTGAATGATCCCATTTTATTAAGAAATAAACATTACTGAAACAAGAACTTATTCAGAAAATAAATTTATAATAGCTGTATTCTAAATTTTAAGATCAGAATCTTCTGATTAAAAAAATTCTGATATTGATAAATTTTTACATTAAATAAATAGAATAAATTAGGAATTATTTTGTCACACATATATACAAGAGGAGAAAACAAAATTAAAATATCTATCAACAAAAGTTATATAATAATGTACAACAAAAACAATAAATTAAAAATTTTATAAAGTAAAAGCAGTTTTACAGGACTAGCTCAGTCCCGTATAAGATATGTTGCTCGCTTTTGAGATCTAACGTGTAGTATTTTTTTAAGAAATTGGGTTTTTCTTGAGATATGGTTGTGAATGTCTGCTCTATTTGATGGAGCCAAGAGATGTTTGACTAGTGTTGCTTCATAAAAATTTAATAATCAAATTGAGAACAAATGAATGAATTCACATACATGAAAAGAAGACCAAAATTATCCTTCAGAGAAAAAGAGGATTGAAAGATTCCGTCTCCTTGAAAAAATTTAAGATGTTTCTTAGCACAACTTCTTTTATCTCATGCACACACCAAAAGCAAATAATTTCTAAATAATTTAAATATTTAGTTTTCTTTAAATATTTTGTGATCTTCAAAAGAGAATAAAAACCTTTCTTTCAAAATTAACACTTTTAGGTATTCATTGTCTTCATTTGCCAAGATTGTGCAAGTCTTTTATTAAGACATGCAATTACAATTTTTTACTGCCAAACATACATTTAAGTAAATAACATATTAGCTAAAAAGTTAATTTTAGAACAAAAAATTGATAAGTATTTATTTTTAAATTTCATTTTTGGACGGAAAATTAAGATAATCAATATATTTAAATCTGTTATAACAATACTGAGAATTATTTAAAATTAATTATGTTATCTTTCAAATATTCTTGACTTAAAAATGCTTAATATGTTTAGATAAAAATAGTGTATATTTTAAATTATATTGTATGAATTTTGTGTAATGAATGCTTAAAATAGTGTAAATAATTTATATTTGGATAAGTAATATGATACTATTACTTTCTGTTGTATTTACCTTATGCTAAAATTGTGATATTCACAAGCAACACTGTTCCTTACATCACAATGGCAATTCAATGGAAACTTGGCGAAACGTTGGTGATAAAGCCAAGAGCGTGACTTGACAACCATTTTTGGCGAGTTTGGAAGCAGATGGATACTTCAGGAAATTACTGGAGAAATCTATTAATAACACAATCTATGAAGTATATAAGTAGATCTTTCTTGAAAGATCTATGCAGCCTATAAATTGGAGTTGCTTGCTAAAACTGAGTTAGTATTGTTTCAACTGTTGAAAAGTCGACTAGCGCTTAGTTGCTACTATCGAGCAAGTACTTATGAATAATCTTAATCATTATGCATTTGTATTTTCAGACAATGTTACTAGTGTCTGAGCACTGTAGAGGGTGTGAAAACCTTCTTGGATTTATTAAGCAAATTTTAATGCTGTATCCTGTACTTCAAGGGTTGTTTTTCCACAATAAATTTTCATTGCTCCTGACTTGTTCTTCGAGATGATAGCACACAATCCTCAAACCCTGATCTGTGCAACAATATTTTAGCAATGGGTTTCATTTGTGTAATTTATAGATATCAATATTAAATAGAGACAATTGAAAATACAGATAATTATTAATTAACATATGATATAATGTTCAAATGAAGAAAAAGAATATCACATAAAAATTTAGCATTGTTAAAAATGTGTTTAAATGCTTGAACAAATAAACTGAGTGATTCACCTTTAAAAGTTTCAATTAAAAGTTTTGTGGATCTACTTATAAATTGCCAATATAAAAGGGTGTCCCAAAATTCCTGCAAGGTTTGAATTTATTTGCATAATAAAGTATTGCCAAAGAAAAGGGAAAAAAAATCATATGACAGCTGACAATTCAGAATAATTAAAAATGGTTTACCATTTGAAAGAACAATTCATTCATTCCTATTGTCCTGACAATATTTTAAAATGTACTGGTCATGCAATTTCCAGTTTTGTTGGTCAGAATTTGTCACCTATTGGTCCTATAATTTAGCAATGTTTGGGTTTTTTATCTTAGGAATTTTTGAAATGTAAGGGTAATGTCAACAAGTCTATGACCATTCACATCTTGAAAAAGAAAATTGAGCACTGTATCAACGAAAAACAGCCACATTTACACAAAATAGTCAAGGAAAATTTCAACTAAAGAATAGATATTGGGCCAGCAAAACCATATAGCTTCACCCAATATGCTATATATACTCTTTAACCCTATATAATGTACTTTATGATTGAATAAAAAATTTATAATTTTTAATTATAAATACATGACTTTCATGAAAATTACTTCTTGCGTGAATTTTGGGACACCCTATATAAGAGGTACACGTGAATCAGCTTGAATAAGGAGAAACATAGAAAAAAAATTTAAAGTAAAAAAAGTTTAAAAGATTTATAATAATTAACATGATGTAGAGGAAATTCTTGATTGTAATAAAAAAATTATTAAGATGGTCCTGTTTTTATTCAATGAATCATTTTCTAACAAAAAAGGAAGGAATAAAATTAGCTATAAAAAAAGTTATGACTTTCAGTTAGTACAAAAATAAGCACACAATATTTTTACACTTGAACAAATACACATTAATGGTATAAATGATATAAAATACAAATACACATTAATGGTATAAATGATACAAAATATTTGAAAAAATAATTCAATCATTTTTCATTTTTTGTTATAATACCAACAAACTTTTCATGCCATTGTGTTAACTCACAAAGCATAATTGCCATTCACCCAAGTGATTAACATATAGCTTGCAGAAGGTATCGATTGTCTCTTCTTAAGAGGAATATGTGTTCACTTACAATAATATGAAACCTGTTTATAAACATTGCACTTGAAAGTAAAAACATTAGGAGCATCAAGATCATTAGATTGACTTAAGTAGAGTGAGTATATATATGAAAAACTGCAAATACACAATCTGTAATTTTGAAGGGAAAAAAACAATTCCTTTAAAATAGTATCATAAATTCAAATAAAAAATTACATTTACGAAAATAATGACAATTCTCATTATTTTAGACACTAGTAATTCATTGCAGGCACTACGAACACAACTTGGTTCATAATTACATTAAATACCGTAAAATCCAGTGTATAGCATGAACCGGTGTATAACACGCACCTATACTTTCAAGCTACATTTTTTAGTTTTAAGGTATATTCGCCGTAAAATGCGCATCTCCTTTTTTACGAAGGAACCTGCAATATAAATGAACAGTGCTATTACGTTTTAAAGAAATTTATTCGAGGCATTACCCCTAGGATTTTGAAAAAATAGTTTATATATATATATATATTTCTAGAAAAACAACCCTTTAAGTTCATAAGGTATGACATTTCTTATAAATAAACAGTTTTCCGATCTTTGTAGCAGATTAAATTTTTTTTATGCACCTCTTTTTTATTTTTGAAGCTATCATTTTTATGAGTAAGTGAGTGAATATTAACACTGCACTGTTCAGCTACATAAGGGCTTTTGGAGACGGATCACGTAATTTTGAACCATGGTCAAGTGACGTGGACGACACCTGAGCTGGCACCCCCCTCTCCTAACTACCACACCACACCAACGGGAGGACATTTCAGCTCTCGACAGATTTAGCGCGCATCGCTACCGTACACGGCGGGTCTTTAGTGGTACTGGGCTTAAACTCGTGACAAAGCCAGCTACAATCTGATACCTATACCACTCGGCTACCGCAACCATGCTATCAATTTTATACACAGCATATAATGCGCACCTGTAAATTTTTACCTTATTTTTTGTGTTAAAAGTGTGCGTTATATGCTGGATTTTATGGTAAGTCAAATATATATTACAAAGGAATTCAGTGCAATTATGTGTATACTCGTATAAAATAAAACATATACCGTAAAATCTGTATATAATGCACACTTATACTTTCAAGCTTTTTTTAGTTTTTCATTATATTTGCCATATAATATACACCTAATATTTAATGAAGAAACCTGAAATGTACGTATCCAATGCTTTCAAGTTTTAAAGTCATTTATTTGAAGTATTATCCAGGATTTTGAAAAAATAGTATTTTTCTAGAACTACAACTCTTTAAGTTCATAAAGTATGCCATTTCTTTTTTCAATAAACAGTATTTTGATGCATGTAGAAATCTAATTTTTTTATCATCTCTTTTTTAAAAAACTTTTTATATCCAGGTGTGTAATGCACACCCATAAATTTCAATCTTTTGTGTTAAAAGTGCCTGTTATATGCCAGATTTTACGAAACTCCCAACGAAATGAAACCATGAAATAGTACCTACCAGAATAAAAACTGCGATGAAATAACGCAGGAGAATCACGGTGAATGGTAACATCTGGAATGTCAATGCTAGGTGAAAAAATACTTGATTGTGCACAACTATCAGTTCTGTTATTTAATGCTGGTGATACAGAAATCACAGAGCAAGACTGGTTGATTAAATTATCAGAACTGGCATGATTAGGATTCTCTTCAGCTGTCTCAGAAACAAGTTTCTCCGAGCCTGGGATTGCGATTTCAGGGCACTGAGAAGACATTGTATAATGCAAAGGATTTCCAAAAGATGTCTCAAATGCCTTTTAAACAAAAAATATGTTAAAGGGAAGAAATCAAAAATTTTCTCTATATATATCTATGAATATAAATTTATTTATCCAAATCAGAGTTATCTGCAAAAATAATTATAAAACATATTCCTTGTAAATAATTCTTAAAATACATAAAGAACTCTGATGTGGAAAAATACACAATTTTCTCATAAAAATATTAATACCTCTTAATTTATTACTAAGTGTAATTAGATGTCAAATTACTAATAATAGAACAGAGTTTTTTAACACTGGAAAGGCCATGTAGGACACTGGGTTTAGTTCACACATATGAAACCAATGTTATAGAAAAACAATTCAATTCTAACAAATTAACTCTTAGACATTTTTACATCTCATATAATGAAATTATGTTTTCATTAAATCTCTTCCCCTCTTAAGGAGAAAATCATTTCCTAGGATGTACGATTTTTGCAACAAATTTCCTTAGCATTACAGTCCTGATAATTCTTCTAAAGTAATAATTAGATATAAATTTTCATTGCATTAAATAGAAAACAATATTTAAATAATATTTTGGATATGTTTTTGCAATTAAGTAAAAATTTATTTATTTCTAATTTGTCCATATTGATAAGGACCTGAATAGTCTAGTGATTAGAATATCTGACTATACCAAATGAATAATCCTAGATTCCTTTCTAGTCACTCTTTTAAAAACAAAAAGTTTTAATTGTCACCTTAAACACTGTATGATTTGCTATTGATTTTCAGAAAATTTATTAAATAGATCAATTTGTCCATTTAACAATTTGCTGTTCATTCAAATTCCTGAAAATCAAAATTTATAACTGTAAAAAAAGGCAAACAATCTATTAGCTGACAGATTTTTTTTTAGATAAAAACTTGAGTAGATATATAATGCAACATACTAAATACAAATTTCATAATGACATTTCCATGAGAATATCACACAAATCACAATAAATTTAACTTAAAAATTGCATTTAGAATGATATATCCAGTAAAGAGCACATCTAAAAAATCTAATGGTTACAAAAAAGCAGTTTCACAATAGAACCTAAAATTGGCATTCAAATATTTTAACTATTTGATGTCAAAGTGAATTGTGTCAAAGTGCAAAATAAATTAAAAGTATATAAAAAGCTATTTAATGTTAAATAAAATTACCAAAGAAACTATAATTATATTTTTTAGAAATTACAAAAAGATTGCATCATACACTTGTCTCCGAAAGTCTGCGTACATGCATACATATTCGTGCAAAGATCGATCACTAATCAAATGAAGTCTTTCTGATTCAATACTATTTTTATTGATTCCTCTAATGTCGTAAATTCAAATTCTATACACAATAATCAGCTGAATATTACAAAAAATAATACAAATATTTATAACTTGAGAACGACACAATCGTGTGTGTCTGCGTACACTGGAAAAAAACCTTTACATTAATGGATTGTAACTAAAAGTTAATACTTTTTAAACTATTTCACTCTATCTATAACTCTTTCAATATATTTAGCAGGGATTTAACTAGCTTAGTTGTTTCATCTGTGGATATTTTGTTCCATTCTTCTACTATGACAGATTTGAGCATTTCCTCTTGGATGTTATTACGTTCTCCCTGATTATTCACTCTAGTAAATCCCACAAATGCTGTATTGTGCTTAGGTCTGGGGACTAGTTTGGCTTAGGGAATTGATTTGGGACATGTCAGAACAGCTATGGCTTTCCAATGACTTCACAATGTGAGCCATTTGCTTGGTACCTTTGTGCCGCTAAAAGTAAAAATCATCACTCACTGCAAGTTTTTAGGCATACACCCTTTTTTTTTTACTTCAGTAAATTCAAGTAGCCAATTTTGTACATTGTTGATTCAATAAATTCCAGATTACCCACCGAAAGGTTTCCAATGCACTCCCAAACATTATGCCTCCTCCTCCATGTTTGATAGTCGAAAAAGGATCCTCTTTCTTAAGATCTGTCGAAATTTTTTTGCTGGCATATTTTTGTTCTTTTTGATGCCAAATTGCAAAAATTATTTTCACTTGAATATATCACATTTTCCCAATAATTATATGTCCTATTTAGGTGTTTTTTGGCAAAGGTCATTCTCTTAGCTCTGTTCACTCAAGAGATGAATGGTTTCTTGAGTGCAACTCGGCCATGATAGTCATTCTTTTTCAGTTTTCTTCGAATTGTGGTTAAAGTCACGCTTTTTTTAAATATCTTGGAAACACTTTTAGCTATTTGTGAAGCTTATGGTCTTGGATTTTTTTTATATAGAGCGTATTACAAAGCAAGATTCTCGAGGTGACACTGCAGACAGGTGGCCGGATCTTGGCTTGGACGTTAAAATTTTAGTTGATTTGTAATTTATGATCACTTTTTGAATCGATAAATGTCTCCTATTAACAGTTTCAACAATTGCTTTAAAAATTTTCCATTTTTCTGAAGATTTATGATGATTTTTCTTTCAATAATATATCGATCTCTATTCTGTTGCCTTCCATGGAACCACAAAAGCTTTCAAATATGAAATCCTAAATAAATCGTAAAAAAAGCTTATAATTACATAAAAACACAATTTAGTGTAATTATTTTACAATAAAAGGTCTTTAAAAGCTCTATTTTGTAAGTGTACAGACTTTTGTTGCAGATGGTTGGTGACTGTTTGGTGGTCATTCTTGTTTTTTCTTGTTAAGGTGAATTTTGTAGCTGTTGTACGAATAAGGAAATTTTGAAGAATTTCTGACTATTTTGATTTTCTAAAGCAAGATTTTAATAGTAAACATAGTATAAACACGTAAGATGATTGCCTGTATGCAGATTTTCAGAGGAAAGTGTATATATGATCCTCTATAAAAATGAGTTTTAAAGGACTGACTTGAATGTCAAAATTTAGTAGTACAATGAATAATTGAGAGAAATTACTAAATGAGTAAAATAAAAATTTGTACCAAATTTTGTAACATAGAAGGGGATTTTATTTTCTCATATTTATATTCTAAAAACAAATTAAGAAGAATTAAAAAATTTTAAAAAATTAAGAAGAAAACAAAGAAATTACTTCGTTAGTTGACACAAATTTTGTTATAATGCAATCTTCAGATGACCTTTCTCTCTTATAATCAAACCCCTGAGTGGACTTCAAACCCAAGAAGACCACAGAATTACTGTGAAATATAAAAGAAAATAATATTAAATTAATTACAGAATCCACACAATGAAATACAGTATAATGTACAATAACACAATAAAATTGCTTTAAAATTTTATTACTCCCTACATTATTTTATACCATTACCAGGACATATCTCATATCATCATTTCATCATTGAAAGAAAACTGGTATAAATATATACCGTATTTACTCAAATCTAAGCCGCACCCCAAACTCTCAAAATGTTTTTAAGGAAAAATGTTGGCATCGGTTCTAAGCCACACCCTCAATTCTCTACACATTTTTGAGAAAAAGTAAAAAGTTATGTAAAAGGTTCATCAATATCTGATTGTTAAGAAATTAAAAAAACGGTGAGAAATAATAAGTTAACAATAAAAATTTACTTTACAAGTATTAAAAACTTTTGAATACATACAGGAATCAAAAATCTACTCTAATCATCAGTACAATTAAATTTTTTGGATTAAAAAAAATGGCAGAAATGAATGTTTACAAAAGTTTTAACAAATGTGCATGCATGCATTTGCATATATTCTGACAGAAACAAGCATCAAAGCACATTCATCAGAAATAATATATCTACGTTTTCAATAAATAACATATCTTGTTAGAGCAGTATTCTTAAAGAAATAATTCATGAAAGGAAAAATGTAGAGAAATATGTGAATTATTTATTTCAAGGTTATCAAAACAATTACTTTCAATGTGTGTAAATAAATAAATTTATCACTATTAAGTTACATATAAGGATCAGAAACTATCAAGCAAAACATTAAAGTTTTATTAATTTTTCAAACAAAATCCAAATTTTAAAAAATAAAACAAGTGTTTTAAGTGGAAATTTTAAGAAAAATTTATGACAATTAGGGATTTAAAGAAGCAAGAAAAGCAATAGATTTTACCATGAATGTGACAAATAGTAATTTTCTACGAAAACTATTATTTTTAGTAAAAGTATAAAAATAACTATCTACATATATGTCAATACCAACAATGCTCTACATTGATTATTTTAGTTTATGGCTGCTTATACTTCAATAAATTTCTAATGTTATTTAATTTCAGTGAGTAAATCTAAGCTTTAAGTTTGTTTAAAAGCAATTTTTTAAGATCGTTCATAAGGAAATTTATAAAAATTCTTCTATAAATGATTCCAGATGTATCAATGCTTTGATAATTGCACCTGATTTCAGAAAATTGCCAAATAGTTCATAAATCAACAATAATTAAAACATTATTTATAGCTAATTAATGTGACAAAATAAAGTAAAGCCAATTTAGTGGAATCTATTTACAGCTTTCATTTTCACATAAAGATAAGTATAAACTAACTACCATGAAAGGCACAAGAGCTGAATTGTTCAAATATAATTTTGAGAACAATATGTGCCACATCAAATATCAGAATGCGAACAAAAATAACTATGTGAAATTTTTTAAGTATCATTGCCAAATCATTATTGCTGCATTTTCAAACAATGTTTACATGTGGTGATTAATTTTCAATAAAAAAGTGCTACATACATAAATCACAAAATATAAAAATAAAGTCGCTGGTGCAAATGTAGAACTGAATATAATTTAGGTAAAAATTAATTTTAACTGAAATTTTACATTTTGTTGCTTTTGAAAAATGCAATTTTTTTTTTTAAAAAAAAAAACAGAACTTTTTTTATTTTATTACAATTAAAAGAATTTTTTTTTTTAATTTGAAAGAAACCATGACAAAATATTACATTACTGATACACAATATGCATAACATTTCACACTTATTAAATTATATCAAGAAAAACAAAGTAAAATTTTAATTACCTTTGAACAACAGGAATTTTGTACTTTCCTTTAATGTTTGTACTTTCTTGAGGTTGTAACCCTACAAGAATTTTATATAAATAATTCATTTTCAGTTAAAAAATTATTAGTATTTGCCATTTTTATTAAATGATAAGTATTTTTTTATCTATGAATATGATTCTCAAGAATTAATATAATTGCACAGATCCTTTAATTGCATAAAGCATTTTATTAAAGTATAACAAAAGAATATTTCCCTCTAAAACCCTCCTATTAAAAAGTAGGTTTGTTCATTTGTTGCAATTTCAAGATAGTTTGAGATTCACATAAAAATTGAGTAGATGTTATTGTAAATGTAATTAGGCTGAATTTATAAAGTTTTTTAATGGATTTATTTGATTTATTTCATATTTTGCAAAGAAATTTATGTATATTTTAACTTTCCCACTAATTTTAAAATAACTTTTCCAGGTTGATCCCTCATTACCATAGCACTTCAAAGTAATATGAGGGCTACAGGCACCAAACATCATAATTTTACACTTTGTCTGAGTTAGCACCACATTCTTCAAAATTTCCACACCATACCAACATGAAAACTTTGAGCATTGACAGATAAGATTCAAAATGCATCAGCTTCTCTACACTGTAGGTCTTTAGTGGCACAAGGACTCAAACTCATGACTCAATAGAAATAATGTTGGCCACAAATTCATGATTATAACTACTTGGCTACTGCAGCCACCAAATTTCTCTGAGAATGCACAGCATTAATTTCCAAGTTTACAATTGTAAAAGTTTATTTACAATAAATTTTGAAACATTAAAAAAATATAAGATGCATGAAAATCAATTCTTATATTGTATAATTTTGCCTTTTCTTTTAATTTTATTCCAGTAGAAATATTCCAGTAAATTTTATATTAGTATGTTAATATTTTTACTGGAATAATGTTCTTCTATATTTAATTAAAGAGAATTCAAAATTAGTCTTGTTAATTTATTTAGTACAACTTGAATGAGAGATACAATATAATTTATATATGTAAAAAAGAAAGCCAGGAAACTTTTCCCTTCCTTTTAAGAAGTTTTAACTAACCCATTATAGAAACTTAAAACTTTTTTTAAAATATATATATATATATATATATAAAGATGTAGAAATTATAAAATCAAAAGCTACCAAAGGAATTGAAAAGCATACAACATTTTCAAACACTGAATATACATGCATTTATTTAAATACAAAAATTGTAAGATTTTGCAGTTTTTGCATATTGTATACCATACTATATGTATGACTATTCCACTAAATAATGAATATTAAGTAACCTTTCAAAATATTATTTTAAGAAGAGAAAGGTAATATAAATCCTGAATTATTTTAAAACTGGTTATTGTGGAAGAGAGAAAAAATGTTTAAAATTAAAATCAATAGAACAAAAATTGTCTGTAAAATTCAAAATGGATGTCATATGAACATAAGTTTAAGACATTAATTTGTAAAAATAAAATATTTTATTTTTAAAAGACTCTTATGATAAAATTTATTCTATGTGTTTTTAAATAAATAATTTTTTTTTCTGTAAAGGGGCTGTGTATTGGTATTTCGAACTTTGCAGACCTGGTACATTCCCCAGAAGCTGGTATCACTTTTTAGTACGGCGCCATTTAGGCGATACCAATTACTGCAAGTAATTTTGATGCCCAGTTTCTTTCCCAGAGGGAGGCACCTGAGCTCTGCCAATGCGAAATTTGTACTTAGGAAATTAATTTTGCCAAGAGCATCCAAGCCAAACAGACACTCAAGGGATCTTTTTTTCATACTGTATAATCATACAACAGGGCCGCTGTCAATTTTCTGCATCAGGAAAATCCACCCACTTGGGCCGGGGTCGAACCCGCAACCTGAGGTACAGAAGGCCAGCGATAAACCAATTACGCCACCCATCTGGCAGTTAAATAAATAATTAAATATAATTGAGTATATATTTGTATTTAAATATAAAGTGCTATGGATTATAAATGTTTTTACAATATTTTATAAATTATGTTCCTATTATATAATTAAAATAATGACCTAATTTAAAACTAGAAAATCTCTTATGTGAATATAAAAAATTCATTTAAAAATTGAATTAAGAATTTACTTACAATATTGTTTTTTCTTGTTCAATATTGTCATTCTACAACAGCACTTCCAAAAAGCTAAGATCAGCACACTCAGTGCAAGTATAAGAGAAGCACCTAATTTAAGATATACACATTAGCTTTCAATTATTTTACTTTTTTCAAACATTCATGTATAAAAAAAATTTAATTTTAATTTTTTAAAAAAATGAATTTGTGATGCATTAAAAATAATATTTATTTTTATTTAGGAAACTTGTATACAAATGTAATAAGTAATATTGATCATATAACATCTTTTAATATTTATATAATGGTTAATTTACTACATATTAATAACAGGCCATTAACCTATAAATATATTTTTCTATTAATATACTGCCACATACTTCATGAAAATATTGCCCTTACAAAAATATAAATTTGCAAACTCATAAAAATTTTAACAAATTTATTATTATTTTTTATTTTTTTACATTTACTTGAATAACAGTATTTTATGTGATGTATTGTCTCCATGCCAAAATTTTTAGAGATTTTATAAAAAGTTATTCAAACTATTCAGACAATTAAAATATTTTCAAATTTATTTCAAAGCATTAGAATATCTGTAAAATTTTGCAATTGATCATTGTTGATAAAAACCTGCATAAATGTTGCTACTATAAAGTATGCACATAAAGACTTGTTTGAAAGTCAACTTTAGTTAATCGGGAGTTAAAAATATATAACACATAAAAAACATCTGGACTATACAAAGAATGTGATCACGACTCTATATAATTAAGGACTTAGTCAACAGATGACTACCAAAGAAAATAAAATTGCTCCCAAAGAGTAAAGTAAGTAAAATTTTCAAAGATTATTCTAAAAATCAAAATTTTAAAAATAATCATTGCAAATGAATAGCAGATTATGATAAGACAAAATGCTGAAACATATTGCAAAACAAGATATTTTTACTGGAGACTGCTTGAAATGATCAGTGAAATTTCTATCATCTTTGTTATGATTTGGGATGCAATGGGTTATGCTGAGGGCTAAAGAAACTAAGTACTTTGAGAAAAGGAAATTCTTAAGTATACACAAAGATAAGCATTTATGATTCGATTATCTGACAATACATATGAGGATGACTTTTATCTTCCAAGAAGACTCTGCATCTTGCCACACATCGAAAATCACCATCGCTTACATTAAGAAAAATAAAAATCAAACTTTCTCTTAGCTGATATATTCACTCAACCTAAGCTCCAAGAAAAGTATGTGATCTTTAATGAAGAAACATAATCAAAATTTGGTTCAAAAGCAGAAAAATGAACTTGTGGTAAAGGAATGAAATTCATTTAGGTAATTATCAACAAAGATAACTGAAAAAAATTAGTGCATAGTATACCAGGTTATCTACCGATGTTATCAAGACCATTGTCATGAAAATTATTCTAATTTTTAAAGTTTTTTAGAAAAAAAATTTATAATAAGAAATTTACACTCCACATACTAATTTTTTATATTATGCTCATCTAAAAATTATGTAGAATATAATATTACACTTAAAAATTTTCAAGCATTCATTTTTACCAAAATAAAGGCAAACCATTTTTC
Organism: Trichonephila inaurata madagascariensis; assembly: GCA_019973955.1. Classification (NCBI taxonomy): domain Eukaryota; kingdom Metazoa; phylum Arthropoda; class Arachnida; order Araneae; family Nephilidae; genus Trichonephila; species Trichonephila inaurata. Next base: position 647,434 of record BMAV01010983.1, read on the forward strand.
ACTTTATTTTTCATTATTCTAATATTTTGATGTGGAATTGTATGTATTCACAAGTGCTGGGATATCCCTGAATACGTATTATATTTCACACTTTCTCTTCAATTATAATTTATATAAAAATTAATATTCCTTCCCCAAAATAGTTTGAACTGAAATTGATTAATTGTACATGTACAAGTACATTTACTTCTGTATATTTATTATAAATACAGTTTATAATTATATTGTGTTACCTATTACAGCACCAAAAAGTAAAGGAAGATCTTCAGCAACAATTCCAAAAATTAATTTAGGTGGTACGATGTTTGGTGCTACAGTACCATTGACCAGTGCTTTATCTTTAAGTGCCAAAAGAGTAACACTTTGCTGCAGAAAGACTTGATGCACATTGTTTGATTTTGTATCTATGAAAAAATAGGAAAAAAATAATTAATTAAGGTATCCCATTAAAAACTTCAATTAATAAAAAAATAAGTTGAGAAACGAGATTTTAAAAAAATTTAATGTACAATAAAATCAATACAATTTAACACATGCAGAATTTGAGGATTTTCAGCCTTAAGTTTAAACAAATTTATTAAAAATATATAGTCAATCGCAAGATTAGTACACATTTTTTGTGCTTTATTTCCTCAGATATTTCTTAATAAATACCAAAGGCTTCAAATCATAATCTTTTTCATTACTGTTTTTGTCCCGTTTCAACTAAAAATAAGATATTGGTTCAGTTCCGGTTTTTGTTTTGGCAAAAATGACAATTTAAGTATCAGTTCCAAATGAATAATTTTATTTTATGTAGACTCTTATTTGTACTAAAAATACAATTCCATCATAAATAAAAAATGTAATTCTATCAAAAAATTTAGAAGATTTTATTCATTTTTTTAATTGGTGCAATATGTGAATTGATGCAATTAACCAGCATATACGATATGAGTGGTGAGCAGAGAATGGGGAGCATTGGCATTGTTATCACATTATCAAAATCGTATTTGACAACTAGGTTCATGATTCTGGTTGGTCTATCTAAACAGTCAATACAAACATCTGTGGATGATTGCATTCTGAGATGCGAAAAATGTAACTCAGTCTGATATTTTTCTTAAAAAAATCATTTATATTTCAAGTTTATTCAACTGAATTAAATCTCCTTCTACAAGTAGTTTCTAGCGAAACTGAAACTGAAAAGTATTAGTGAACAACAAAACAGAAAATAAAGAAGCAATGTACATGTAATGATGATAATTATATGGTTGACGTTAAATTAGAAAATATTGATTCGTAGGTTACAGTAACAAAATGATTGAAGATATATCAAACCGATAATTTTTCAGTTCAGTTCTGATTTTTGTTACAACCAAAATAATGGTTTTTTTCTTCTTTATATTACAGTTCTGGTTCAAAGCCCCAATAAATACTTTCAGAATCTATATCCATTGCATATTATAAAATGAATTTGTATCATGTGTTTTTTTTTCTTTTGAAGTGTCCCTTAATGAATTTTTTAAAGTAATGCAACTGAGAAATATAATTTACTTTCTTTTTTTTAAAATGATTTTTGGAATTTTTTTAAAAAAACACTAAAGATAAAATTATGTATTGCTAAAGGTTAGATTTTGCATAATATCGTACATTCAATTTGTGATAATGACATGCATTTGATTGAGAATAAGGATGTGATTTTTTGATTTATTGAGATATACCATGAGAGGAATGATTAAAAATTATATTAGATCTGAGAGAAAGAACAGTTAAAGAAAGTAAATTAGTTAAGATCTAAATTGAAATGAGAACAAATAAGCTAGAAAAATCATATATGATTCCTTTTGAGATTAATATCACAAAGAACAAGTTCTGAGTACAACTAAAACTCAATTGGGTATTTATGTATTTGGTTCAAGTGTAGTATAGGGGGGCCACTTCGGATTTGGCGATTTTTATCTTCATGTTATGGTGAGATATCGAATTCATTATAAAATAAATACAATACTTCGAGTACCTTGGCACTTTTAGTCGCCAAAAAAATGGACTGCGCCAAGTGGCCCCCTTTATTAATAGAGTTGGTGATTGTTGCAATAATACATGGTTCAAGTGTAGTATGGGGGGCCACTTGGCGCAGTCCATTTTTTTTGGCGATTAAAAGTGTTCACCAAGGTACTTTTTTCGGAATTATTTATTATTTATTTTATAATGAATTCGATATCTCACCATAACATGAAGATAAAAATCGCCAAATCCGAAGTGGCCCCCCTATACCACACTTGAACCTTTGCAACAATTACCAACTCTATTAATAACTCGTCAAGTTGGCAACCCTGATTTCCTATGTGTCATACGTGCTGAATTGGTAATTAGGTGCTTCGTTTCATATAATGTCGCCAATAGGTTGTGATAATATGCAAGAACCTTTAATTGCTTTATTCAAGATTCAATTCTGTTTCAAATGACTGTGTTCAAATGGAAAAGGAAATGCAAAATCAGCAATAAATGACACTGCAATTTGCTCACAATCTTAAAAAGTTTTATTTTTCCTTAAGAGATTTAGAACCTTAACAAAAATAAGTCATAATTTTTTGAAGTTATATAATTTTTATTTTGTTGAATTACAATATTTTAATAATTTACTACATTCCAATAAATTTCTTTTAAAAATGTTGAAAATGTTCTATATATTATTATTTTGTTTGGAATTTCCTATTTTGCTATCTGTAAATGGTTATCAATTGCCAAAAAAATCATCAGCTTTTCTAAGGGATACTTTGTTCTATATTTTAACCTAAGTTTTTAAATTTGTAAAAACATTGATCCATATCAAGTAAATCAAAACTTTTAATGATATTCTTATCAAATATTTCCTCACATTTATAATAAAGCATTTTAAAATACATCTTTCTCCTTATAAATCTATTCTGAATTCTTTTAAACACAATTCTTTTAAAATATTTCAATCTAATCAATCAATAAAATTTAATAATTGCTCGTCTCACAAAGACAATAAAAGAATTTTTTAAAAATTGTGCATAATTGAAAATTAACAAAAATGCAATAGACCAAGTATTTAAATGCTAAAAATACTTTTTAAAAAATTAATTCATATTAAAAATTGTGCATTGTCAGTAAATTTAAAAATGAATATAAGCCCAAAACAAAAATACAGGGAAAAAGAAACTAATAATTACCAGTTCTGATTGATGCAATCTTAGATTCTTCATTAACATATTGAAGAGATTTAAAAGATGTATTTTTTGAATTTCCCATTTCTATTAACCTGCCGGATCATTTTTTTATTCCTCCCACTCTCTCCCTCCAAAATTAAACAAATTATTAAATGCTTAATTAATGTAGAGAGAAAAGGGATGAGAGAGAACAGGATTGTTTTTTCCAAGTTAACTTAGTCCTAAGGAACGAATCTTACATTAACAGAAAGTGCGATCGAGTCCACCGTGAACTTTGAAACGCAAAGCAAAAATAATGTCTCAAGTTGATTTTTGAAAGAAAAAAAATGAGATCTCCAAGAAAATATATTCTTAAAAAAATTCGTGAAAAACTAATTATATACTTCATCCTGAATGAAAGATTTATTTCTGAAAATCCATCTGTTGCGTAATCTTATTTGCAGATTCGAAATCTTATTTAGCTTAGAGCTAAAGGTTCGTTGGTTAGCGATGCTGACTGCTGTACAGTAGAACCTGGGTTCGAATCTCAGAGAATACATGGATGTTTGTGAATATATCGTACCTTCGTGGCCTGGGGGTACTTTTAAATAGACGTCGAGCCACAAGTCCTTGCGTGAGGTTGGTAGGAGACTCCTGGCCCCTTGAAGGTGTTTCCCCTCTAAATCGGGGTGGGACCGAGCTAAATCTTTCTGTCTTCTATATGGTTCTTAAGGCTATGACTAACGACAGGTGTATCTCTCGAAGTCCAACCTGTCTCAGGCTCTGGAAACTTTCCTTCCTTCCCTTCGAGAAAGACAAGACAACAACAACAGCTAAAGACTCACAGTTCCTAATTCAAAGTCCATCGTGATGAATAATTGGTGTAATCACTCAAAATGTTATACTACTGACAGTTGAGTTTGGTGTTTTATGGCGCAAGAGCCAGTTTTGGTATACTGCGCCAAACATTCATAGGTCTGTGGTGTGGACGGGAAAAGAAGAAATTGGATGACAAGATGGAAGGTCGAAAATAGAGAAGGATCACTGGGGTACCCCGGGGTCGTGACACCCGTGTTTACCAAAGATAGTAAACCCCTTGGGAAAAGGAAAAGATCACTATATATATATAGAGAGAGAGAGAGAGAGAGGGTACCTCGGGATTGTGACACCCGTACCCACCTAAAGAAGGTGAGCCCCCGAGGGGAATATACTACTGACAGAAATTCTACACAAAAACTCATTTACTTAATCTAATCAACACTTTCTTTTGACGAATATCCATTACCCCTCTCTTTCTGCACTAAATATTTGCTGCATTTTTTTTTTTTTTCATTTAAAATAAATATTTGTGTAAATTATATGATTGTGTGAAAAAAATTTGAAATGTGTGTCAACTATATTCATGATGAACATAATTGTTAAAATGTGAGTCCCGTTTTTTACTTTAAAGCGTTATGGAAAACCAAGGTAGAATCGCGTAATTTTTCTGAGACAGCAATGATCTCACATTCAAAAAAGATTAATCGATTCCGCTTTCGTTTGATCCATTGTCAACGAACTTTTGAATCCCGTTGTTTTCCATAATTCAGCGTTTCGTATATATACTTTTGTATATATTTTTCCCCCTTTTATACTTTATCAAATTTTCTAGTAATTATTCCCAATAATGTTATCGAAAATAAATATTGTCTATATTATGTAAAAAACGAAACTAGCTGGGGGAAATTTTATTACAGCTCAAAATAATAATAACATAAGTCTATTTCCTCAGATTTGAATATATACATTCATTAGCATTCATTCACTCTTCCATCTGGAACTTTTCCATTATTCTATTTTTATAACAAAAATGTCTTACACTTTTAAATAAAATTTGTTTTTATTCTACTTGGATAATCTCCTGTTTACCAATTTTATACATTATATCACTATCAACTGTACATATTATATTTACTGCATTAACCATTAATTGATATTTAATTTCATTTATTTAACATTATGTATAAGCATAAAATACACTATTTTGTATAAAGCATATAAATGAAAAGAACCTAAGATGAAAGAAATAAGACTTCTTTCAAAGTTGATTCTATAAGAATTATTTTTATTCTTAACTCCTGACACATTTACAGCACCCAAGAAAAACCAATTAGCTACATTAGAACCTCATTAATCCGGATTAATTAGGGATCTAGATCGTTCAAATTAATGAAAGTCGGGATTAAGCTAAATAAGCTATAAAACGTGCCAAGATACGTAGCTGAATACTCTGTGTAATAAAAATAATATACATTTTTTTTAATAAGACGAAGTTAAATGATAAATGATAGCTCAAGATAGAATTCAAATCAATACATAATTTACATAATATGTATTAGACTCTCGTATTCATCTTTTTATTCTGGTTCTGGTTAGGCGACATCCTGTCGATCCAAATGAAGAGGGCGTTATTTTGTTTAAAAATTCAGGTACCATACACAAAATATCTTGTAAAATTTAAAATAACTAATATTAAAGAATCAGTAATATGGAAGAATATTTAAAGAAAAATTAAACATGTATGATAATGCAAATTTTCTACTCTTTCCCGCTTGCAAAAGTGCTAATGAGACTATAAAAATCAACTTTAAGTATCACATTATATAAACAATCATCAATTAACTTGTGTTAGATATAACTGCCGTTATATATATACGTGCTACACAGGAAACTGCCAGTTATTTAGAAATTAGGTACGAGAAAAACTATAACTTATTTTCGATTGTTAATGCCAGGTTATACATGAAATTCAAAGACCATATTGTATTTTGAATGAACAATGTTTGTTATAAGACTCGATGCTAATCTAAAAATATCTTCAAAATGTTTCATCTTAATAAAATTTAGTTTCTTTAGTTAATTAGTATTTATTCTACTATTTTTAACGCTAAAAATAAAACTTCAACTATTTTCCCTGAGTTAATAATAGAAAAATTCTTGCTAAAACTGTTGATTGTTCTAAAATAATTAAAATACATTTCATGGGGCTCCATAAAATCAGAGAATTATCAGTAAAAGATTCCAAGACATTTTTCTATTTGAATATTAAGCTCAAAGTTAACTTTAACATTCGAAAATTTTAGCAGAAAGGTAATCTTACCTGAACATACTATGGATTACTGTTCAATTTTTACCAGGAATAAACATAAAAAGGGAGATATTTTCGATCTAGAATTAAAAAACTCAAATCGATGCGGAGATAAGTCCTTTATCGTAATAAAACAAACAGTAACTCTTATCTTTCAGATAAGAGTGATAGTGAACCAAATAAACTGCGCATCTAATGAGCGAGAAATAAAACTTTGCAATAATTAGAACTTCATACTTTTTGAAAAAAAAAATAGAAATCAACATATTTAGAAGAATATTTATTCTTATTTAAGGTATAAGACTACGTTCGCGGAATCGTGATTTTGAAAAATCATACAAACAATATTTTTAAAAATATTTAGCGTCATTCAGGTTAGAATACACGTATAAAATTGTTTTAAGAATATTATTACACTAAAAAATTATTTAAATGTAATATTTTGGCAAAAAATAAACTTAGAATTACATGTTTTCAAAACATTCTCCTTTTATGAAAAATGCTTCTATAATAATAATATTTTGCCTATATAGATCTATGACTTTTCTAGAGAGCCTAAACTAGGATTTTTGAAAAATTCACATTATTTTCAGAGTTGCTATCAATTGAAATAATAATTGGTGTCTTTTTGCTAAACTTTTTTCACTATAATGCAGTGTTTCTCAAACTGTGGGGCGCGCCCCCTGGGGGAGCGGTAATCCTGCGAGGGGGACGCGAGCATATTGAAAATAAAAGGTTTTAAAAAATAAATTTTTGGAATGAAGTAAAACAAAATGCTTTCTGACATAATAAAAAATACACATTTACACTGATATAATTTATTTTTATCATCTGGAGATCATCAAAAATAAAAGATTCCACTTCAAAGGCTCATTAGCCATCTTTGATCCTATAACCAAATAAAAAAAGACATTTTGTTTGCTTTACATAACCCCCCGTGAAAATTTTTTTTCTTACTTTTTTTTTAACCCCCTAAAATATTATTTTTTTGATTATCATATTTTTGACCTTCAAACTTCTGGTATGTTCCACCCGTCTTTTTTTTTTTTATGAAAGTTGAAAATAATTTTTTTTCTGTTGCCTTTTTCCCCATGTGAATGAGTTTTATGATATATTGAGCATTTTAAGGATTATTTGGCCAAGATGTATTTTTATGAGTATTCTAAAAACATATAATGCATAATAAAAAACGTTTTACACCATTTTTTTTTAGAACTTTCCCTTTCCCCATGAAAATTTTGTGGTTTTGATTGCTGTGGAAGATTTTTGTGGTTTAAATGTAAATGAGCATAATGAAAAAAAAATGGGCATCGGGATCCTTATTGAAGGAAGTTGAGACTGATAAAAATTGAAAAACCCTTAAAAAATAATGCATATTAATCAAATAGCAAAAAAATATGAGAAAAGTGTTAGACAGAAACGTTTGAGTTAGAAATTTTTCAAATGCTTCTAAAGTTATTAAGAAGACTATGAAGCCATAATGTAGCATTCGCCGTAAAAAAACAAGGAAAAAAAAAGTTAAAAATCTATTTGTAGATCATCAAACGACAGCAAAACTAAAAAAACGAGAAAAAAATATGACATTTTTGGAAAAAATAACGTTTCATTGTTGCGAAAAGTGTCGGATTTATGTCCTTTTTGGACAGCACATTTGGAACATTTTCTTTTTTTAATTGGATTTTTCTCAAATTATCAAAGCAAAATTAAAAAGCCCTTGAAAGCAGGTAAGATATTTTCTCTTAATTAAATTATTCACTAATTGTGTTTTTTTATCGTGTTAGAAAAAATAATTATAAAATAAATTTTTTTTAAAACAAACTAAAAAACACGCTTTATAGTGAATCACACACACCCCAAACAAAAGTAAAATAAAAAAAAAATATATATTACTTAAAAAGTAACACATATACAAAATGTAATACTTATCTTGTTTTTTAAGGTTTATAATTTTGATCGTATTGTAGCTTTAGCGCCAAAGTGCATTATTATTGCATTCAATACATTATTATTTTTAGGGGGGATGCGATAAAAATTGTGATTGAAAATTGGGTCGCCAGTAGGGAAAGTTTGAGAACCACTGCTCTATAATGTATTATAAAATATAGATAAATTCGCTTCTAAGTTATATATTTCAAAAATCCTAGATCAAGCTCTGTACAGAGGTCTCAGTTATATATACGCAAAATATTACTATTAGAGAAGCATTTTTCGTATAAGAATAATGTTTTGAAAATAAGTAAATTTGTCCATTTTTTGCCGAAATATCGCATTTAAATAATTTTCTTTTGTAATAATATTCTTAAAACAATTTTATACGTGTATTCTAATCTAAGTGACACTAAATATTAAAAAAATATATATATTTTACTTTTGTACGCCTCCGCAAAAAAAGAGCTTTAAAAATAAATTTTTCAAAGTATTTGTGAAGGATTAGCAAGAATTTTTTTCCTCGAAAACTTATTCTCTAAAGTTACTTAGTAAAATAGACATTTTATATAAAAAAAAACATTTCTATTTCTACAAGTGAAAAGAAAAAACCCGTCTAGAACATAATTCTTATAAAGTCATTGTTCTTTTGTGATTCAAATTCTTCAAAAAATGATAATAACAACAGATTTTTTTTTTCTTTTCAGAGAAATTTTTTTTCGATGAATGATTGGATATACTAGAGGTGGGAATCCTTTTACAATTAGAAGCCACATGTAAATTAAACAATAATAAAAGAGGTTGTATAGAGGTTGATGTATCTGAAAATGCGACTTATATGAAATTACTATCGTTTTTGTATAGATTTAACAGTTTTGTGCTTTACATAGAAATATCATTAAAAAAAATTAAAATCCTTTTTTATTTATTATTTGACATAAAAAGTTAGAATATAAAATATTTTTGTATTCACATAAGGCTAAAAACTTGTTATAACATTCATCACTGATTATTTTACTTTTCTATAAATTTATTAAATTCATAGACACCGTTGTAACTTTCTATATTTCACTTTTGGCAATTTTATTTATGTAAGCATATACAGTGGTGGAAAAAATTGTGCACACTTTTTAAAATTGTTACGTTTTTTAAGTTTGTATGCTTATAGAAAATTTTATGTTGCACAAAATGCAAACTATTTTATAACGTTTTAAAGAGATTTTAATACTAAATTCAATACAAAAGATAAAATTCAAATATTTGCAAGGTAAAAAAAGTTATGCTACAATAACTGTTGATATACATTAGATACTGATGATAGCAGTGAGTTAACAGAGTTAGGGGTTGCTTTTATTTTTATTTACAGCTTCACATCATATTTTTGGCTGAAAATATTTAAAAAGCTCTTCCTTCGTTATAACATAGTGCCAGGGAAAAATTTTCCTCCCAATTATTCATTTTTTTTTTTTTTCATGACCCCCATTGGGACCACAGTTTTCAAAAGGCGCCTAAGTTCTCGATAGGATTCAGGTCAGGACTGTAACTTGGCCAGGATAATAATGATATTGAGTCAAAAAGTAATGAAATCAAATAAAAGAGTAGATTGGGCACACGTGTAGAAAAGTGGTATTTTTTTGTTAAAAATTTCTTAACAGGTGGGATTAGGTGATACATCTGGGCTGAAAGTTTTGCTTTAAAATGTCGAAAAAAACGCACCACTTCTGTTGATGATAACAGAACAAAATACTATGTTTTGGATAAAAAATTTCATGCAACCATCAAAACGATCAACGAGGCTGGTGTTTTTAGTCGTTCAAAACAAATAGGGTAAATTAGCAATAAGACAAAAAGGGGGAAAATTCACGAAAAAACCCATTCAATTTACGCCTTGGAACACGTTAATTTCAAATGATTATTCATCCCATGTTAGAAAAGGAGAAACTAAAATATCGTTATTCTGGGAAAAGCCCAAAAAATGTGCGTAGAATAGCAAAATGCCGCATCTGACTGCATCCAGGCAACTGTGGTACCCATATAGTTTTATCATTTAGTCATGCATATCAGCAGATGGTATCGGTCGCCTTCAAATCACCGATGGGACACAATATCATAAAATACATGGACATCATTCTAGAACCCAAACTTCTACCTTCCATCAGGGATTTATTTACCAACAATGCTTCATTTACTTTACAGCAAGATTCTGCTCTTTTCCACACAGTAAAGTAATTGAAAGACTAGTACCGTTCTAAGATCATTGAGTTGTTGTCCCGACCAGGAAACAGTCATGATCATGATCCTGTTGAAAACTTGTGGCACCGTTTGAAAACTCTTGTCCGAATAAGGTACCCATGAAATAAAAATTAACTAATTGACAATATAATTGTTTCCTGGCATCATGTTGTAACGAAGGAAGGGCTTACTATTTTCAGCTCAATGAAACATTGATGTGAAGCTGTAATAAAAAATAAAGGCAACCACTAAGTTCTGATATCTCACTACTATCATCAGTATCTAATGTATATTGACAGTTATTGCAGCATAACTTTTTTTGCATTGCAAATATTTGAATTTTATTTTTTGTTTTGAATTCAGTATTGAATTTTTTTTAAGATATAAAAGACTTGACATTTCTAAAAGAATAAAAACTTAAAAAACATAACAATTTTAAACAGTGCCCATAATTTTGGCCACCATTGTATATATATATATACATATATTTGGATCAAACTTCATAACGTGAAGCCTTAATTGTACCTTTACATGGCATGAGCATGTCATGTAAAGGTACAATACTACCATGTTGCACAAGGTGACCATGGCACATGACCTTTACATGACAATGTCATGTAAAGGTCATGTAGTACTCTACCATGTTGCACTAGGTGTCGTTCTAACTATTGAAATTGGTTATTCCCGCGAGCAGTCATTTAAACATACATATATGTATGTTTAAATGTGCCTGTGTATACACTCATGCCGTTCTTTATTTAATTCCATTGATTTGAAAACTGTTGCAATCTATGTAATTAAGTATTAATTAATAGAAGCGCTAGCTATTTTGAAGGTCGCACAAGAAACTCACGGAGGCCGTGGGTTCCCTACCTTTTGATATACCCTGTATTGATTTATAAAGATGTGAGTGAAATACTGAATCATTTGCAAGTGCAAGTATAGTAAATTAATTTTAGAGGAGGGCATGGTAACCGAGTGATCATGGTCAAGATCTCATGGCCGGCGTCCTCGAGGGTTCGAAACCTAATGTAGTTAATAGGGGCTGATTCATATTAAATCTGCTGAGGCCCAAAGTCCTCCAGTTGGTGCGGAAGTCAGGAGAGGGGGTGCCAGCTCAAATGTCCTCCTCTTCACCTGACCATTGTTCATAATTACGAGGTCCGCTGCCAATAGCTCTCGTGTTGCTTCCGAGTGAGACGTAAATTAAAATCAAATCAAATAATGTTTCAAGAGTTTAATTATCTTTTTTTCAATTTCTACTATTAGTTCTCACTCATATATATATATACATATATATATCTTGTTCAAATTTTCAATGGTTAGTAAAATATTTTTTATTGATCCACTCAAGTTCAAATACATTTTTTTAAACTTGTAGTGGATGACACTTGATGTTAATACAGTTTTTTCAAATATTAATTAATTAATAGTACAAACAAAAATAATAGTCCAACAATCTATATAAAAAGGAAACTGGTCTTTGTGTCCCTATAGTGCTATGGATAGCGCGTCGAACTTCTAATCCATAGGTCATGGGTTCGAATCCTACCTGGGATGGCCAAGTTCCTGATAATGTGATTTTTGAATGAATAAATAGTAGTCGATAAAAATAATAATCTAACACCATATATAGAGCGGGAAAAAGAAAATCGCCTCCCACTTAATAGTGTGATTCTGTCATATGTATATGCATATTTATATTAATTGTAATTATTTAATAAAAAGTAACTAAAATAAAAATTTTCTTTATTAACCTAAGCAGGAATTGACTTAAATTATATATATATATATATATATATATATATATATATATATATATATATACACTCAGGAACATTGAAAATAGCGACCCAAGAAGGAAGCTAAGTACAATCGCGAAACTTTGCAAATAAGTACAACGTAATGTGATATGCAAATGATCCAAGTTTTGGGCCAATACGCATGCTCATACATGCTGAGGTGGCGCTACAATCAGGAAGAGGGTGCTATATACGCCAGCGCAAATTCGAAGATTCATAAACGTGACGATTACCCGCCGATTGTAGGAAGACTTTGGTAAGCGAAACATGCCAGGTAAACGTACTAGAAGACATTTCTCACAGTTAAGCGAGTTTGAGAGAGGCCTGATCATCGGGATGAAAACTGCAGGCTGGTCGACGCGCCGTGTTGCTGGCCAGGTGGATCGTTCGGAGTGTGCCGTTAGAAGTGTGGGGAGCAGTGGACACGAGAAGGTACCCACGCGCGGAAAACCGGGTCTGGAGCGACCAGGAAGACCACGAGGAGAGGATCGAAGGATCGTGCGGCAAGCACTTGTGGACCCACAGTTACTCGTTCAACGATACAAAAGCAGACGTAGGCGTAGCAATTGTTCACAAACAATTTCCAGACACCTTGCAGAAGCAAATCTTAAATCCAAGCACCCTTTCCGCGCACTCCTTTAACACCGGAACATCGGCACTGCGTCTACAGTGGTGCCAAGCCAGATCAATGGGAATGTCACAGATTGGCAAAGGTTGTGTTTAGTGATGAATCCCGGTTTGTTTTGGGGACAGATGATAACCGTGTACGGGTGTGGAGGCTCCCTGGTGAGCGGTACTATACCCCCCACTCTGTTCTACGTCACACTACCCGCACAGCTGGTGTAATGGTCTGGGGGGCCATAGCCTATGATAGCCAGTCCACTTTAATTGTGATGCGGGGAACCTTAATAGCTAACGTTACGTTGATGATATTCTTCAACCCCATGTAGGACCTTTCCTAAATGGTCTACCAGGGGCAGTTTTCCAGCAAGATAATGCTCTTCCGCATACAGAAAGAGTTGCTCAAGACTTCCTACGTCATTTTCAGACTCTTCCATGGCCGGCCTGATTCCCCTATTTGTCCCCTGTAGAGCACGTGTGGGATCAGCTAAAACGGCAGGTGTCATCGTGTCACTCTGTACATGATTTAGAGTTGGCTGTTCAAGATTTGTGGGCCCATCTGCCTCAGGACAACATAAGGTGTCTAATCAACTCAATGCCGGACCGTGTGGCGGCATGTATTGCAGCTGGAGGGGGTTCAACGCGCTATTGAAGTTGCCCAGTATTTGTGTCGTTGCACACCCTGTATTCGTTTAATTGTCTTGTTTTTGAGATCAAGTTAATCTCTCATCTGTGTCATTATGTGTATTAAATTTCATTTCAATCCGATGCTTTCTTCTTGGGTCACTATTTTCAATGTACCTGAGTATATATATATATTACTTGTTAATGGATAATTCGTAATTTTTTCTTTCAATAGAGTTTTAAAGCAAATCGATTCCTAGGTTTAAAAAATGTCAACTCAAAAAAAGTCTGCGAGCCATCAATTTGAGATCCCTGTTTTACATTTATGTTTTAAAAGAAAAGAGTAGAGCGAAAGAAAGAGGGAAAAAAAATGAAAACACTTCACAAAATTTGATTATTTCCCCCTATTTTTGCTATACTTTTTAGAAGAGTGGAATTAACTTCTAATATTTCATTTAACCCAGAAGAATGATCCCGAACTTATTAATATTTGTACAAATTATTTGGCATCACATTACATTTGAACTTCAGACCACATTATTTTATAACCCATTGGGCTAATATCATTCTTAAATTACACATGAATTATTGGTGGTGAACATCGTGATTCGGAACCACCGTCACCAACGAGGACGAAAGTTGAGGTAATTTCAGTTTTCCGACATTCACATAACTTCAACGTGGGAATTTTTAAGTCCCGAGAAATTCAGCGATTATTAAACTATAAACTTTTGAAATAGAACTAAATCAATTACATATCGGTTACAAACACGTTGTTGTACCAAGCACAGCGCAACGATCCTCCCATGTTATGTCAACTGTGTACACCGTCGTTGCCAAGCAACAAAACATCATAAAAAGAATAACCGAAATGTTGTTTTTTTAATAATAGAACACAATGAAGATATCTTCGAAGAACTAATCAGTAATGTAAGGAACACTTGTTTGTAAAGAAAATTTCCCATCATAATAGTCGTATTTTCATTGGAAAGAAAAGAAACCCCACATGGATGTTTCTATCGCTTAGAAAATCTTCAGGTACTTTTTTTTTAACGGTGTAATGGGTAAATATGAAAAATTTAAAAGGATATTAATGCGAGAATTCTTTTTCCCCTCTCATTTTTTAAAAAAAATATTGGGTAAAAACATTAAACTTATATAAAAATCAATAAAATAATGCTTTTTATTCAACTAACAAGATAAATTAGGGGGGGGGATGAGGAGATAAAAAAAACATTATAACTATTGGAAAACAATAAAAAAACACTAAATGTTTCCTTGCGAAATGCACTGAATCAAATCATTTTATTTTTAAAATCATAAGATTTACTAGTAGGATTCAAAAGTTCCTGGACTGATCCTATAACTCGGAGAATTTTTGCAGTAGAGCGACTACAATAACATATCTGTGTTATTACCTTCGAAGACCAGTGGTCGAGTGGTGGTGTACCGCGCTTTCACACCTCAGGTCCGGGCTGGGCAAGGTTGGCACAGCATTTCATCCCTTCACTGAGTCCATAAAGGAGTACCAGACTTGCTTGGGGACTAAACACTAGGGGTTTCGCCTTAGACTAACCACCTGATCGGTACATTTGCTCATGCACCTCAGTGCCCAGGGTCACGAATACTGAGATGGGGACAGTAGGCTTTGGCCCTCAAGGGCTGTTCCACCACAGAGTTTAGTTTAGTTATTGCATTATTTCCTTTTTCTAAAAAAAGTTTGTTCCAAATCACGTGGTCAGTGGGTCGCCATGGCGTCGTATTTTGTAGGCTGATGTATTTAGTCGTCGGCGAATGAAAGAAATTGCTTTTGTTGAGCGGATATTGGATAATAATTTTTGAGTTTTTTGGGGAAAATGGGCAACGGAGACTTACGAAATTTTGAAGCATGTGTTAGGTTGTTATACATTATCGCGAACGTAAGCTTTTGAGTGGCATCGACATTTCAGAGAAGACAGGGAAAGTGTCGACGGCAAACGCTCTGGACGTCTGCAGACTTCCCGCACCGCCAGTGACGGTTTACCCTTTAGGCGCTTAGGGCGTGCGCCCAGGTCCCGATAAGCTGGACTTAACAGATTTTCTGGCAATAAATTCCGATCCGCCAGTGCCAAAAAGGCCTGTATAGATCTTCTGCACCCAGGGCCCGAAATGAGCTTAAATCGGCACTGTGCACCGCTGAAAAGATGAAAACAATTTTTTTGCGGTGGTACGTAAGAACAGGCTTCAAACAATAGCAGAATCAGTTGAGATATCCTCGGCCACACATGTCAATGGATACTGACTACGGATTTTAAAATGCATAGGGTGTGTCAACATATCGCTGCCCGCATGCTAAACGAAGACAAATCTGCAGATGAAGTTAAGAGTGCATCGCAGGCTGAATTAAAGGACATGGCTAAAAATGGATTCCAGGAATGTTTCGATGACCTTTATAAGCCATGGCAAAAGTGTATTGTTACTCAAGGATTTTATTTCAAAGGAGGATGTGTTTCAGCAGTTTAATTGATTTTATTTTTCAATTTATATACTCAGTGCGGGAACTTTTGAATCCTACCACATATATCCCAAATGCGGGTGTATTAAAAAAATACGTAACACTGCAGTTTGGACGATAAACAATTTTGTTTGACAAAGCATATTTTTTTTGATAGAATAATTTACTCAAATTACTAAAGTGGAACTTTTATTAGATTAGGGGGGGGGGCAACCCAGATGGCCTTGTGAGCCACTTCGGAAAAATATTATAACCCCGCACAGGGCCACATATAAAAATATCTATCTTTATATTAGATTTGGACTCATTACAACATTTATATTTGAGTGAAAATTTAAAACAGATTAAACTATTAATATGGTTTTCACAATATTTTTTTTGATTTATACAGACATAGATACTATAATAATTATAATGCAATGATTAAATAATATTTAATTTATTTAATTTATATTTGTTTCTCAATTCTTTCACTTAGTTTTCGCAAGTCAATCTCAATACGTGTATTTGCACATCGTAATTGATGTTGCAGGTTTTCGTCCGATAAGTTTGAACGCGATTTATGTTTAGTAAATTTCTTTTTCGAAAAGAACGATTCGCAGGTGTTAGTTGAAAAAAGTTACAGGAATCGAGCGTGATGCTGTGGGTTATCGCTACAATACAATACTGCTCACTTCTAAGTATCTACAAAAACAGATGCGACGTGATAAAATAGAAACAAGTATGGGATTTATAAGTTACAAAACACTAATATAAAAACAAAAATAATGCACAGAATAATTGCATTTTGGAAAGTTGTAGAAAATTTTGCGGGCCGTGGGTTGGCCACTCCTGTATTAGATAATAACTTGAACTCAAGGGGGGACGGAGACTGAAGCGGCTGCAAACTATAGGAAAAAGATGCAAGAAAAATGCAACAACAGTTGTGAAAGAGGAATTCTTCTCCCTTCTGCCACCTGAGTCATAGTAGACAAGTGGTC
The DNA here is from genome assembly GCA_019973955.1 of Trichonephila inaurata madagascariensis. NCBI lineage: Eukaryota > Metazoa > Arthropoda > Arachnida > Araneae > Nephilidae > Trichonephila > Trichonephila inaurata. The sequence continues at coordinate 664,395 of BMAV01010983.1, forward strand.
ATGGTCGCGAACTCGTGACCAGCATTATTTCTATATTGCCATAGTTCGAGTTTTGGTATTACTGATTATTTTGGTATTATTGCCTCGGGTCTGGACCCCCTCCCTCAAAACCCTTGATTTTTTTTTCCGATTGATTATAATTCTATGTATACAGAATGTAAAATTTAAATAAGTATTTGTTATTAATAATTAATTTTAGCAATTAATGCTAATTATTCATTAATTAATTTTTTACTGTTTTTTGTTCTCGAAAATCGACAAAATCAAAAAAAATATGTAGGAGTTTTAGGAGAACAGTGAACTTTCGACCCTGGATCCCCATCCCCCTTGAAAAATTTCTGTGAGCTTTACTGCGCTCAGCTAATCGCCTTTTTCACGGATGCGATGTTGATTTAAAAATAAGTGAAGAACTTTTAGAAATCATTCATATTCAAAATGCAACATTTGAAGCTGATATTTTTAATGTATTTATAGATGTTTTGTAGAAATATAAGTTACCACATTGTGAAAAAGCTGGTTTGCCTTGCAGGATGGTGTGCCTGCCATGACCGATTTTACTAAAGGAGTTGTTGCAAGATTAAAAGAAACATGTAAACAGCATGGCAACAATAATTTTGAGTTTTTTTATTGTATTAGACACTCGCAGGTACTGTGCTCCAAAGTTTTAAACATACGACATGTTTTAAAAATAGTCACCAAAATTGTAAATTATATTCGAGAACAAGACTTAATCATCGTAAATTTGCTTCACTTCTGAAAGAGATAGAGAAGGAATTCAATGATCTACCATATTATATGGAAATTTAATGGCTTTCAAATCATAAAGTGTTAAAATGATTCTTCAAATTGCTGGTCGAAATTATAGTTTTCTTGGAAATAAAAATATTATGAATGTGCTGAATTAAAAGATGGACAGTGAATAAAGGACCTGGCTTTCTCAGTTAATATTACACAATCCCTTTTAATCAACTTAATTTTAAGCTTTAATAAAATAATCACGCGTTGTTAAAACTATATTTGATAATATTAAATATTATTACTTTGGCGAAAATAAATAGAAAAAGAAAACTCGTCTCACTTTGAAAGCTGTCAATATTTGTTGATTAAATCCCATAAATTAAAATGTACTGAATACGTTCACAAAATTAAATTATTTGAAACAGAATTATTAATTCTAATTTCAAGAGCTGTGAGCTATAATTTTACACTTTTACTTTATCTGTATCTATCGATGTTGTGAAATTATTGATGAAAGCTTATAAATAAATTAGTTGAAATGTAATGTGCTTCTTTGTTGAAGCAAAAATCTATGGAAGTTGGAATTCTAGATTTTTATACATATTCGTATTTATCAGTATATCTATTTCCTAAAATTTATCGTTTGTTATGCGAATAATGGCTATGTTCGGAAGCACTTATTTATGAGGGCAATTATTTTCTTTAATGAAAAATAGTGAGAATTCAGAAATATTAAGATTAACCCCAATCAACATTTATCGTCAATTTTAAAAAGTACATTAGCTCAGTACTTTTAATCAAATCTTGACAACTTGCTTTGTGAAAAAATTTATGTCAAACATTTTCTAAAAAGTAACGTTAAATTAAGATTTTAAAAATTGTTTATTTATTTTTATTATTATTAAAAACATAAAATATGTATAGATTAAGTTTAAAAAATAACACGAAATATAAAACGACTACATATGTATAATATACAATAAACTGAGCTTTTCATTAATAAATGCATAGTACATTATAAAAATCGTATTTTATTGATTTTTTTGAAGATCGTAAATATGCGGCCCTCAGCTTATAATAAAATAGACCATGTGGCCCGCAATATCATACGAGTTTGACACCCCTGATTTAAAAGGTGCTTTGCCACTTAATATTGTGATTCTGTCATATGTATACAATATTTATGTTAATTGTAATTATTTCATAAAAAGTAACTATAAAATAAAATTTTCTTTGTTGACCTAAGTAGGAATTGACTTTAAAAAAATCTTTTTTATATTACTTTTTTTTGTTTAATTTAAAGTTTATATATATTTTTTAATGATGCATTTAGCATAATTTCTAGGATATACCAAAAATTTTGAATTTCTAATGGATAGAGATTATTGAAATGTCTGCCTACAATTCGTATTAAGTTTTGTTACCTGTTTCAGTCTAATTTAAAAATTTAGCTTCGTAACTACTGGGAACCGAAAAACGGCAAATAAAATTGTTTCAAGAGACTAAGATTATTCTGGGTGTTCTAGGTAAGGTATATTTCTAATGCATGTTTATTCTATGCCTGGTATTCTTTTTTATAAGACATCAATTACTTAAAAAATTTTTTAAAAAAATTGTTTTGTTTTTTTTAAATTTTTTTTATGCTTAATATAGCGAGTGCATTTGAACGTTCTGCACATATGTTTGGTCGAAGTTAATCCTGTATTAATTTTAATTTCCTGAAAGAGCGCTCAATGCTTGTAATATAAAGAAAATGCTATTGGTAATGTAAAGAAAAATTTTAACACGTTGTAGTTATTATTTAGTACGTATTATAGTATGTCTTGTGCGTAATTTACATCATGTTCATTCAAAATCAAATCCCGTTGCAAACCATTTTCTTGGATTAGGTTTTAATCTACATCTTTGTTATAAAACCTTACAAAGTTTTTGGAACATTTTTCTAAGGTTTTTATCAGTACTAGCTGGTATACCCGTTCTTCGCACGGGTGAACTGAAAAATTAAACAACACAGATTGAAGGATAAAGAAGTTTTTAATGAGTTAATTTTACGTGAATTGCAAATTAAACAAAAAAAGCTTTTTGCATATCTCAGCTGAACAAAAAAACCCACCTTTGTTAAATTTTAAGTATGTAGATCTAATAGCAGATAAAAAGTATTTTTTTTATATTTATAACTCCCGTAACACTCTTGAAGGTCGATTTTTGAAAATACCTCCCTAAGCTGATCTCTGCTCAGCAAAAGTAGCACATTGTTAAAAGTTTTGTGTAATGAACGCTTAAAATAGTGTAAATAATTTATATATATCTGAAAGTGTAATACATTAATATTACTTTATGTTGTATTTATTTTATGTTAAAATTGTAATATTCGCCATTTCTTAAATTATAATGGCGATTCAATGAAAAACATAGCGAAATCTTAACGATAGAGTCAAGTTGGCAAATGTCTAGCTACTTTCATAGCTCGAGCTTTTAGAGCTTTGTAAGGCCCGCCGTGTAGGGAAGTGATGCACGTTAATGCTTTATCTACCGCATTATGATTTACTGGAGTTTTTTTCATGGAATATTTTTTTTTTTTGGATCGCTACATTGAAAACTAAGGGATATACATAAACAAAATACTCCACTTTGGGAAATTTAATCCGTTAGAGCTAATAAATTAATTAAAGATATTCCATGTAAAATTAATTATATACACCGTTCACTTAAAATAAATAGTCAAATCGTTTTCTAAGGTCTTCATTAACATACAAAAACATAAGACACTTAAATTTTGATATTAACTATTTTTTCGGAACAAAAATTATAATCTTCGCAATCCGCTGAAAACGCCGTCAGCTTAAAACGCAATTTCTGCTATAAAATTATTCGCTTTCCCCGCTAAAATACTCATCATAGAACACGTGCTGCCATAAATCTTGGAAGAGTGGATTTCAAAGAATATTCCTGCTAAGTATTGGTAGAATATTTCTGCTAAGTTGCTGTGGTGTGGTAGTTAGGAGAAGGGAGTTCCAGCTCAGGTGTCGTCCACGTCACTTGACCATGGTTCAAAATTACGTGGTCCGTTGCCAAAAGCCCTCGTGTAGCTGAATAATGCGACGTTAATATTCACTCACTCCAAAAAATACAGTACAGTAGTTTTAATTATTTTTATACTTAAAAATGCAATATCTGCCTATTCAATTAAAATTATAGCGTTATAATATTAACTACTAACCACAAACAAATTTTGAAAATTTGTCCAAATGATGTAGTGTGAAAGAGAAAGTTTATTTACTTTAAGTACCAGAACCGATAAAAGCGTTTATTTTGAAAAAAGATCAATTTCTTACTACCACAAATATGCATAATAAAATCATTAAAAAAAAAACATTCAAATAAAGAGAGATTTATAACAACCCCCTTCAAAACCTAGTTTTATTCTGAAATAAAAAAAAATAAGGGATTATGCTGATCACAGGAATTAATTAAAAGAGAGCGCCTTGCGTAGCCAAAACAGAGTGTTTCTTCACAAATAAAATATAGATATATGCTGTCGTGGGCTTTTTCGCATCGCACGCCAGAATTGCTTGCAGATGGCAGAATTTTTTCCTACTTACTTGACAAATATCGTTATATTTTGGACACTTCACACTTATATCTTTATAAATTATAGCCTATGCTATAAATTATAGCCTATATGTTATTCTGATGTATAAGCTATATTATTGTAAAGTTTCATTAAAATCCATTCAGTTGTTTTTGCGTGAAAGACGGACAAACATCCTCACAAACTTTCGCATTTATAATATATATCTAGATTTAATTTGAAATCAGAAATAATATATTTGGTATACTTTTAAATTTATCTTCTATTTTTACAATAACAGTTTCAACTGCAGTGTTAAAAATAATAACTAAATTCCTGTGTACCGAGTTTTCTGTAGCTTTAACTTCTATTTTGAAATCTAAGCTTTTCCGAATTTTTTTCAGGAAAATTTTGCTGGAATATTTAAATTACGTGCTAGTGTTTATGTTTCTTTTGAAAATGTGTTACATTTTGGGTGATTGATTAAGTGCTTACTAACTCTCCGCTCTCCAAAATTCCGCACCACATTAACGGCAGGAGTTTGACCCACGCCAGGTTAAACGTACATCAACCCCTCTACATGGTGAGTCTTCAGTGGCACTCATAACACGATGGCCAAGAGTCCGAGGCCATGACCACTAGACAATCTCTGAAATTTCGGTTTCAGTTTTAATTTTATTGACAAATTAAAAGACGTCAAGACCATTATTTTTTATTCAAATAGTTTGTTGATAGTGTTAGCTTTAAAGAATGTTGTAAGCCACATGCTAATAAACATAAAATAAATGACACTTCATGTATTGAATCCAATAAACTTTTAGCATCGGACACCACTGTGTATTATCGTTTTACCACTTCAATAAATTCTTCTAGGGTATTACAAGTTTGTTCAAACTGTGTTTACATGTTGTGTTTACATTATGGCTTCTTCCCAGCGAGTGTCTCGTAATGCTTTATGAGTAATGTTTAAATGCTTTTGTATAATTCCCCTTTTTTTGTAGGTGCAGAATATAAGCAATATATAAACTTTGAAATATCCCTCAAATTAATAAATTAAGAGTGTGATAAGCAAGGCACATAAATTGCATGACGTCTTAAAGGAATTATTCTAGATTGTACACCTTTGCACCGTTGTCGTATGCCTACCTTCTACAATTCATAATAACTAAATCAAGCTGATTTATTCTTTCCAGCAGAGATTTTGTTAGTCCTTCTTCAGTCACATCAGTTACTTCAAGAAAACCTATAAATGGCTCTTTTATAGTTAATATTTTCTATTCAAAAAATTTACGTACTTAATAATGACTGAATTTTATTCCTCATGGGAAATATATCAGGAGTACAATCCATTTGAATACAACAGTACGTGGCTACTTTTATACCTATTGTCTTTAATTTTGCTAATGACTTCAACCTGTGATACCGCCCCCCTTTGGTGACCGTATCTTTGATTGTCAGCGTGAGCTGGAGGTGTAGGGTTTGCAAAAGGAATATACTTTTTTGATTCTTAATATGACTTTATTAAGAATAGAACTTAAATGTCTAACAATTTAGATAATTAAGCGAGAATCTATAATGAACAAACTCACAGTAATAATTAAACCGAATCGCGTAACTTAGACCACTATAATTATTTAATTTACCTACTCTCACTTCTAATAATATTACAAGTCCTAATATCAAATAATCATTCCTACTTTAATCCAAATTTAAATTCGATCTTATGAGGAAACGTCTGGGCGCGCGTGCAATGGTATGCACCTTGTTTTAATGGCTTGTTTTCCAGGTAATTTCACGATTGGCTGTCAATTCACATTTGTCTCTTTCACACATACCATTCCCAAAATTTGCCATTTCACTTACTGAAACTTCTGTTATTTAAAAGCTATCTTATTTGCATTTTTTTTCACATTTCATTTAAACATAAAATATGTATAGATTAAGTTTGAAAAATAACACGAAATATATAAAACGACTACATATGTATAATATACAATAAACCAGGCTTTTCGTGGCAAATGCATAGTACATTATAAAATCGTATTTTATTGATTTTGAAGATCTCGTAAATATGCGGCCCTCGGCTTATAATAAAATAGACCATGTGGCCCTGTTATCATACAGTTTGACACCCCTGATTTAAAAGGTGCTTTGCCACTTAATATTGTGATTCTGTCATATGTACATATTTATGTTAGTGTAATTATTTCATAAAAGTAACTATAAATAGAAATTTTCTTTGTTGACCTAAGTAAGGAATTGACTTTAAAAAAATCTTTTTATATTACTTTTTTTTGTTTAATTTAAAGTTTATATATATTTTTAATGATGCATTTAGCATATAATTTCTAGGATATACCAAAAATTTTGAATTTCCTAATGGATAAGTATTGAAATGTCTGCCTACAATTCGTATTAAGTTTTGTTACCTGTTTCCAGTCTAATTTAAAATTTAGCTTCGTAACTACTAGGGGCAAAGAAAAACGGCAAAATAAAATTAATTTCAGAGACTAAGGAATTATTCTGGGTGTTTACGGTAAGGTATGTTTTCTAATGCATGTTTTGTCTATGCCTGGTATTCTTTTATAAGACGTAATTACTTAAAAAATTTTTTTAAAAATTGTTTTGTTTTTTTAAATTTTTTTATGCTTAATATAGTGCATTTGAACGTTTCGCACATATGCTTGGTCGAAGTTAATCTAATATTAATTTTAATTTCCTGGAAAAACGCTCAATGCTTGTAATATAAAGAAAATGCTATTGATAATGTAAAGAAAAATTTTAACACACGTTGTAGTTATTATTTAAGTACGTATTATAGTATGTCTTGTGCGTATTTTGCATCTGTGTTCATTCAAAAATCAAATCCGTTGCAAACCATTTTCTTGGATTAGGTTTTAATCTACATCTTTGTTATAAAACCTTGCAAGTTTTGGAACATTTTTCACAAGGTTTTTATCGGTACTAGCTAGGGCATATACCCGTTCTTCGCACGGTGAACTGAAAAATTAAGCTTAACACAGATTATGAAGATAAAGAAAGTTTTGGCCAGTTAATTTTTACGTGAATTGCAAATTAAACAAAAAAGCTTTGCATATCTCAGCTGAACAAAACCCACCTTTGTTCTAAATTTTAAGTATGTAGATCTAATAGCAGATAAAAAGTATTTTTTTTTTTTTTATATTTATAACTCCCGTAACACTCTTGAAGGTCGATTTTTTGTACCTCTAAATGATCTCTGCTCCTTAAAGTAGCTACTGAAGCGTTAAGGTTTTATTATGAACGCTTAAAATAGTGTAAATAATTTATATATATCAGAAAGTGGCAATACATGTATTACTTTATATTTGTATTTATTTTATGTTAAAATTGTAATATTCGCCATTTCTTAAATTATAATGGCGATTCAATGAAAAAACATAGCGAAATCTTAACGATAATAGAGTCAAGTTGGCAAATGTCTAGCTACTTTCATAAGCTCTGACTTTTAGAGCTTTGCAAGGCCCGCCGTGTAGGGGAGTGATGCACGTTAATGCTTTATCTACCGCATTATGGTTTACTGGAGTTTTCATGGAATATTTTTTTTTTGATCGCTACATTGAAAACTAAGGGATATACACGCCGACAAAATACTCCACTTTGGAAATTTAATCCGTTAGAGCTAATAAATTAATTAAAGATGATATTCCATGATAGAGTGTTATATACACCGTTCGCCGCGTCACAAACCGTCCAGTGTTTCTGGGTCTTCATTAACATACAAAAACATAAGACATAGAGATTTTTGATATTAACTATTTTTCGGGAACAAAAAGTATAATGCTATAAATCCCGCACATAGCTTGCTGGAAATCAGCTTAAGAGCGCAATTTCTGCTATAAAATTATTCGCTTTCCCCGCAGGTAACCATCGCGAGGAACACGTGCTGCCTTAAATCGCGGAAGGTGGTTCAAAGATATTCCTGCTAAGTATTGGTAGAATATTTCTGCTGAAAATTGCTGTGGTGTGGTAGTTAGGAGAAGGGAGTTCCAGCTCAGGTGTGCGTCACATCACTTGACCATGGTTCAAATTACGTGGTCCGTTGCCATAAAGCCACCGTGTAACTGAATAATGCGACATTTAATATTCACTCACTCAAAAATACAGTACAAGTAGTTTTAATTATTTTTATACTTAAAAATGCAATATCACCTATTCAATTTAAAATTATAGCGTTATAAAATTAACTACTAACCACAAACAATTTTGAAATTTTGTAAATGATGTAGTGTGAAAGAAAGTTTATTTACTTTAAGTACCAGAACCGATAAAAGCGTTTATTTTGAAAAGATCAATTTCTTACTACAAATATGCATAATAAAATCATTAAAAAAAACATTCAAATAAAGAGATTTATAACAACCCCCTTCAAAACCTAGTTTTATTCTGAAATAAAAAATAAGGGATTATGCTGATCACAGAGATTAATTAAAAGAGCGCCTTGCGTAGCCAGAAACAGAGTGTTTCTTCACAAATAAAATATAGATATATGCTGTCGTGGGCTTTTTCGCATCGCACGCCAAGTGCTTGCCGAAGATGGCAGAATTTTTCCTACCCCTTGACCAAATATCGTTTATATTTTGGACGCTACACTATATCTTTATAAAATTATAGCCTATGCTATAAATTATAGCCTATATGTTATTCTGATGTATAAGCTATATTATTGTAAAGTTTCATTAAAATCCATTCAGTTGTTTTTGCGTGAAAGACGGACAAACATCCTCACAAACTTTCACTTTATTTATAATATATATCTAGATTTAATTTGAAATCAGAAATAATATATTTGGTATACTTTTAAATTTATCTTCTATTTTTACAATAACGTTTCAACTGCAGTGTTAAAATAATAACTAAATTCCTGTGTACCGAGTTTTCTGTATTTTAACTTCTATTTTGAAATCTAGCTTTTCCGAATTTTTCAGGAAAATTTTGCTGGAATATTTAAATTACGTGCTGGTGTTTATGTTTCTTTTGAAAATGTGTTACATTTTGGGTGATTGATTAAGTGCTTACTAACTCTCCGCTCTCCAAAATTCCGCACCACATTAACGGCAGGAGTTTGACCCACGCCAGGTTAAACGTACGTAACCCCTCTACATGAAGAATTTGTTGAGTCTTCAGTGGCACTCGCCAGCACGATGGCCAGAGTCGAGGCCATGACCACTAGACAATCTCTACTGAAATTTCGGTTTTAGTTTAATTTTGACCGGGCAGAATTAAAAGACGTCAAGACCATTATTTTTATTCAAATAGTTTTGTTGATGGTGTTAGCTTTAAAAGAATATTTGCAGCCACATGCTAATAAACATAAAATAAATGACACTTCATGTATTATTGAATCCAATAAACTTTTAGCATCGGACACCACTGTGTATTATCGTTTTACCACTTCAATAAATTCTTCTAGAGATTATTACAAGTTTGTTCAAACTGTGTTTACATGTTGTGTTTATTATGGCTTCTTCCCAGCGGAGTGTCTCGTAATGCTTTATGAGTAATGTTTAAATGCTTTTGTATAATTCCCCCTTTTTTTTGTAAGGTGCAGAATATAAGCAATATATAAACTTGAAATATCCCTCAAATTAATAAATTAAGAGTGTGATAAGCAAGGCACATAAATTGCATGACGTCTTAAAAGGAATTATTCTAGATTGTACACCTTTGCACCGTTGTCGTATGCCTACCTTCACAATTCATAATACTTCGTCAAGCTGATTTGATGCTTTCCAGCAGAGATTTTTGTTAGTCCTTCTTCAGTCACATCAGTTACTTCAAGAAAGCCTATAAATGGCTCTTTTATAGTTAATATTTTCTATTCAAAAAAATTTACATTACTTAATAATGACTGAATTTTATTCCTCATATGGAAATATATCAGGTACAATCCATTTGAATACAACAGTACGTGTACTTTTATACTATTGTCTTTTAATTTTGCTAATGACTTCAACCTATTACCGCCCCTTTGGTGACCGTATCTTTGATTGTGTGAGCTGGAGGTGTAGGGTTTGCAAAGGAATATACTTTTGATTCTTAATATGACTTTTATTAAGAATAGAGGCTTAAATGTCTAACAATTTAGATAATTAAGCGAGAATCTATAATGAACAAACTCACAGTAATAATTAAACCGAATCACGCGTAGCAAGACCACTATAATTATTTAATTTACCTATACTCACTTCACAATAATATTACAAAGTCTAATATCAAATAATCATTCCTACTTTAATCCCAAATTTAAATTCGATCTTATGAGGAAACGTCTGGGCGCGCGTGCAATGGTATGCACCTTTAATGGCTTGTTTTCCAGGTAATTTCACGATTGGCTGTCAATTCACATTGTCTCTTTCACACATACCCATTCCCAAAATTGCTGCCATTTCACTTACTGAAACTTCTGTTATTTAAAAGCTATCTTATTTGCATTTCTTTTTCACATTTCGCTTCTTGGATTTTGGTTGGAAAAGAGTCGCCATTAATCTCGGCCTCCAAAGAACCCAGAGGTTATGTTGAAGAAAAGACGCGTGAGCCCGTCACAAACCCTTGAAGCAGAATTAATTTATTCTTGTGATCTGTGTGGCAAATGATCAGGGGCGTAGCTACAGCCGTATCAATGATACGGGGCCCCAGCATGTGTGACTAGTCTCACTAACAGGGCACTCATATCCAAAAAAGGGCCCCGAAGGAATTTTGATACAGGGCCCCCTCAGAGCTAGCTACGCCAGTGCAAATGATGCACAAATCTATGTTTCAAATTATTTTTATTCTGTGCATATGATTCTTTGGCTCTCAGTGTGGTATTTACTTAATAATTTAATTAAACTTTACAAATTTCCATTATATATATATATATATATATATATATTAAGCCTTTCTATTATTTCATGGGTTTCTCTAAGTAGAAGATTATTACATGCTAGAAATAGAATCACTACTACAAATCTTTGAAATACAGTAATACCCCAAATTTACGTGATAGGTGGGACTGAGTGATAACCGCGTAAGTCAGGGTATAATTTCGTATATGATTTTTAGTTGGAGCCGGAGACGAAAGAAAATAATAATTTAGAAAAAAAAAATGTTTGATAAAATTTTAGATAACACAAACAAAATCGCTAACCAAAGTTATATTGATGTAGAAGGTTTCATAAAATCCAACAAGTAGTCTGCCGGCTCAAAGATTTTTCCCCTCTTAAATTTACTCGTAGTATGTTATTAATTTTTTTTTTTTTTTTGTACCTTGTTTTGTGGAAAAAATATGTTCTATGGAGTATGCATTTTCTAAAATTTGTAACCCTTTTTCAGTGCTTTGTGGCCTCCTTTCAAATTGGCCGTGAACAGTCTTCACAGTTGAAATGGGTCTAAAAACTCAAGTAGGGTTTCTGATTTCCCAGCTTTTTCCTTTTCCGGGAATGTAATGTGGCCGCGGTAACAGAGTGGTCAAAGTATCGGATCGTGGCTGGCCTTGTCACGCGAGTTCGAGCCCAGTACCACTAAAGATGCACGTTAAATCTGTCACATCAAAACGTCCGCCATTGGTGTGGTTTTTGGTAGTTAGGAGAGGGGTACCAGCTCGAATTGTCCACGTCACTTAACCAGCGGGTTCGAGTACGTGGATTCCGTCGCCAAATTCCTTGATGGCCAGCTAAACAGTGCTATGTTAATATTCACTGACTCACCGGGAACGTAATTGTCATTTCCAGGATTCCCGGGAATGACAATTACTAAAGATTCAAGTTCGTCAAGTCAATTCCTTCCATTGTCTTGCTCTTGCATTTCTATGAGATCATCCATTGCCAGTACCTGATTTTGAGAGTTCAGCAATCATCACAGACGTCATCACAATCCACTTCCAAATTTATTTGCCTCACAAGATCGAAAACTTCTCCGATCACATTACCAATTTCAGAAAGTGGTTGGGGAGTGAGTAGTCGAGTTGTGTAGCGCTCAAACAAAAGACTAACCGACGAGATTTGAAAATCGCGATATTACTGTATTTATAAGCCAGTCAATTGCTTCCACTCTTTCCAAGCCGGTCGTGGTCGGTGAAGAAGTGGTGCTGTATGTGTTTTTGGAAGTTACTCGTTTAACATCCTTGTTTTACTTTGTTTAAACACTATATATGTGGGACGGTGTCTAGGTGTGTAATGAAATTTTGAACGAAAGAAAACATTATAACAAAGTTAAGCGAACAATTAATTTATCAAGGTAAGGAAAATTAAGAATCAGGCTATTTACAGCTTTTAATTATTTACAAAAATAGAAATAAAAGACGGTTCGAATAGAGAGCAGGGTTAACCTGTGAGATGGGTATGCCAAACATCGTTAAGTCTAAAGAGGGGGTCTACCTTATTTACAAAACAAAGTCGCTAAGGGGACGTCGACTTTAATCGTTCATAGTCGGTGTAAGAGTGAAAAGTGATCTCTCGCTCACGGGCTATATGCGTCTGACGTCATCGCGCCCGAATTCTTTCGTTGGACATTGAAAACATCCCTCTCGATTCGATTTGGTTTGTGTGGCGTTACCATCCCTTACAATCTACCCCCACAGGGATATCAGCAGTGTGAACTGGGAGCCCACTGCTGGTAACATCAGAGAGAGCCCGGTTGGTTGATGATTGATATTAGTGTCTCACTGTTCAGCTACACGAGGGCTTTTGGCGAAGGACCATGCCAGTACGAACCATGGTCAGTGACGTGGATGACACCTGAGCTGGCACCCCCTCTCGCTTACTACCACACCACACCAACGGGAGGATGTTTCAGCTCTCGACAGGAATTTAGCGTCTTTGCTTCCACACGGCGAGTGCTGAGTGGTACTGGAGAGCGCCAGACAAACTGACAAGGCAAAAAGCCACGATCCGATACCTATACCACTCTCGGCTACCGCGGCCACACCAGAGAGAGCCGGATCCCAACCAGTTAGGATCTCCCCACCTTTACCTTGCGTTCAATCACGGACTGTATTCAACTAAAAATTTACTGTAAGTTGTTTCTCTAAATATTTAATTGTATTTGTCTTTTGTATAACTAATAATTTTGTAATGGTGATATTTTAGTTTACTAAATGTAGTAGTAATGTAGTTTTTTCCTTCAAAAATACAGTCGGACCCCGATTTAACGAGTTCATCGGGACTGAACATTTTGTTCGTTAAATCAGGGTCCAAACAAAATACAAAGTTTTTGTATTTACCTTTTAAAAATTCTGCAATAAGCAACTACACAGCAAATATCCAGTAAGAAATTTTACACTTTTTATTCAACGACAAAATTAGAATTTAGTGAATGATTATGCACCAGTTAATTGAAAGTTTTAAAATACTGACTGATAGATGAGTGAAAATTTTTTCGACTTTATGAATAGAAGAAAATACTGTGTCATTTGCATCCTGCTGCATAAGATAGGTTTTTTCAGCTTCCAAACAACGTAAAGCCTTAGGAAATGTTATAGTTTTGATAAGAGTTTAATTATCTTTCTGCATCAGAATCGTTATTGCATCAGAATCGGCTTGCAGTGAAGTAATGGAGAATATTAGCCCTGCAAGAAGACAAGATTTTGTCAAGTTGGATCTTTAAAAGGCCTCAGTCTTTGGCCCCCTTGCAACACGGGGGTATACATTACACCACTGTTGGCTTCTATAAATCAACAATTTCCTTAACTTTGGTTGCACAGATAGGCAGTCCATTATCAAATGTAAGAAAATAGTTAAAATTTTAAAATATTTCCCTGTGTTGTGGAGTGTGATGAGATAAGAAAGGAGTTTCCTGTCCTATTCAGAACTCGCATTCATGACTCATGTGCACCTGTTAAGTCTAATAATGCTCTGCACCCTTTCCTGTTGAAGTTTTTTGCTTACAAGAAAAGTCTCTTTCTGTTCCAGATAAAAAAAGATGTCATTTGAAAAAAATTCAATTTTTTTCTAACGGAATTTTTTTCTAGGTGTTGAAATAATTCATTAATTTGGGGTTTATTAATCATTAAATAGAGGTTTTTGCTTTAATTTTAATTGGGGAAAGAAAAAATTCATTGAATTGAGGTTCGTCTATATATATATATATATAATATATATAGAGAGAGAGATAGGAATAAACACATTAAGACAGTTAACAATTAATAAGTAGAAACTATCAATTTTAAAAAAAGGACATAACATAAGGACATAATATGTTCTAAAAAATTTTTGGAAATAAAACAGAGTGGGGCATTGTATAAAGATTTTGTACTGCATTGCAAAACATAATTATGTTAATAAGATTGAAAAATGAAATACCTTACACTATGATATTGTTTAAATGCTATTTTTTAATAATTTATTCAGTCAATGTAATACATGAACAAAAAATAATGGCACAACCAGTGAAGAACAGTAATCAGCACAAACAAAGATGATCTGTAGAAGATGTATTTAAAGTACAAAATATGACCATAAATTAATAAGCAGATACACAAGTATTAAAATTTTTCATGGTAGATGAATGTAACAGTATTGCATTTTGATATGGGAAAAAGCATTTACAAAGTTTAGAATGCAAAATTCAAGGGGAAAAAAATTGAATTAATATGTAAAAATATATTTAAAAAAAAAAATCTAGTAAAAGTAAAGAGTAAAAAAAATTTTTACAAAATAATCCAATTTAACAATGTTTATATGGAGTAGACATAAATAATTGGCAAAACAATAGAGATTTACATTTTGAATGATAAAGGATGTCAATGCTTTATGATTATAATATAATTTGTTCATATATTTAAAATGGACATGTTAATAACATCACAACATCAATTTTTTTTACAACACTTTTAACATGTTTTGTTCTGAAGCATTGAAGCTTAATGTAATATGATTACTCATAAATATTTTTTTAAGATGTTAAATGCATATAAATAACTTAAAAGCAATGCTAAAAAATAAAATAACTACATGTTTCACTTCTTAAAAAAATTTAATTAAAAGGAAACAGAAAAATTTCAGTTTTATAAGGCTTAAAATTTCAAGAAATCTGAAGGATACACTTGTGATAATAAAATAATTCACAAAAAAAGAACCAATTAAATATTTCAAAAACATAGTCTAAACTGTTTTAAAAATAGGTTAATAACTATATAGTTCACTTTACAATAACGAATTAAGCAACATAACAATACAAATTTAAAAATATGAAAAAGTCTTTGTGACAAGCAAATTGTTGTATTTTTATAATGTCAAAGCAAATTTACCAAAAAATAAAATACACTACTTCACAGTCTTTGGGAAACAATTTACAACAGGCTAACAAGTCTTTTCAGAATCATATAAGCGACACTTTCCCTTAAATTAGTAGAATATCTTACCGCTAAGATCTGAAGGCACAAATATTTTTCAGAAAAAATAAATTTACAAAAAGTTGTCATGCTTTAAATAATAAATTTATATTTTCTTTAAATCATATCTGCCACCTGCAATCTTTCCCAAAATTGCCAGATATGAAATATTGCAGATACCAAATGATTTATTTTTTAATCTACATGTGTGATACTGCTCTATATTTATAAAATATCTATTCTGGGACTCAAGAAACTCTGAGAAACAAATTTCATTGAATCTGAAGATATAAGATTCTAAGTTTTTAAAGGACTTTACTGCAAAGGCTGGTTTATATTGGGCTGCTCGTAGGGAAATGGCCAATACAGCCCATTCCTTGCCATAATTAAAAAAAAAAGTTTTTGAAGGAAATAACAATTTTTAAAGGAATACAACAAAGCATTTATAAATAAAGACATATTTCTTAACTTTTTAGAGGGAAAAAAATAGTTTTCTTTGCACACAAAGCAATTTCAGAGGTAAAATCAAACAACTAAAATGCTGATTAATTTTAAATGTCCCGCTTTAAAGTCAGCAAAAATATTTTAAAATAACAAATGTGTCTTAAAAATTGGACATTACTGCGAATCATTAGCTTAAATTTTAGTAAATACTACTATAATCATTATTTAATAAAATATTAAGACTATAAAAATATATATTTACATAAGCTACTTTAAAACTGATACCTTTTAAAATCAACTTTTGGAACTTAATTTCCAAAACCTTTTTATTGACTAAACAGAATAGCTTCGAACTTTGCTCCATGCTATATTTAGACACTAAATATTTTGAAACGGGCTAGTATTTTTAATACACAATTTTTTTTCTTTTATTGTAATATTCCTAATAAGTTAATTGTTAAAAATACAATAAAATAATTTTTAATTGTCTAAAAATGATTTATAGTTTATCAACTAAATAACTTTTGAAAAACATCTACGTTCTAATCATTAATTGACTTTTTAGTAAATTTTATGAAATCTATTAAACTGGTAATATTTTAAATTATACAGAAAAGTCAACTAATATATTATTGATACACTAAATTTAAATGAAAAGTGTTGTGTAATATTATGAATGGATGATATTTAGTGAAAAGTGTCTCAAATGTACAATAATTTACAATAGCTAAATAACAAACAGACTGCAGATAATAAATACAAAGCCATTCAACACATAAAATAAATTAGTCACAAATGCAATGTTGTACAAATAGATAGTACTTTATAACTAAGTTACCATCTCCACATATTTCATTTCTTTCACATTCATTAACTAAATCACCCAAAATAGTCATTAATAATAAGTATTCCATTCAATAAACCACACAAGTCTTCACAATATAGAGGTAAATGCATTTAAGAAACAAAAATATATATACATGGAACAAAGGACACAAAGTACAGATAAAGTGTTTAGTCTTTACAAGGATAGAAAATTTCTCTGAGTTTCTATCAGAAAAATATTTTTCTACAAATAAAATCAATAATTAAATTAATATTTCCTTTGTGCACCACTCTTTACACCTCAACATATAAAAATAGGGACTAGCATTATATCAAATCACACAATATTTGACACATAAAATCATTCTATCACATACAGAATGTATTTGAAATTGCATATACGTCTTATTCATTGTTTCATGCAGTTCTTAATCATTTTAGTTTTAAATATCTATTAATATATAAACTGTATATACAGTTTTTTTCAGTATTAAGGCTAAAATACAAAGCTGCCATTACTTAAAAATGTTTTAATATTACATGAAAATGAAAAGTCAATATTTCTGTATTAAAAATATAATACCATTAGAGTAAATAATAGCACGATTAATGATACATTTAACACACTTAGCAGCACTTTTCAAACAGTTTGATAACAAATATGCTCTTATTAGTTATAAGAAGCAAAAAGATTAACATTTAATACTTTAGAAAAGAAAACTAAGACTGCATTTTAGTGATCTGATACAACAACAATGTAATATACTTTTGTACTTGGTCACAATACTGCCTTAAGCTAAAGTTCTTATACAACTTGATGTCATAAAAACACATAATGTTATGAAATATAATTAGAACTCATATATATATATTTTACTTTCATGTTTTTCTTCAATGATAAAAACAAATAATTTTATCATCTCATCCTTAATTCAATCTCATAATTTTACCATTTATCTCATATTTACGCATGAATGTCTAAGAGCAAAAATGGTAATAATTTTATATTCATTAAATTGTCCAGAGAATGTTACAAGTCTCTTTTGCATATTTTTTTTTCAGTGCATTAATAGCTAAATTGAAACGTTCTAGATTATATAAGGTTCTTATAAGGCATCGAGAAATCTACATAATTATAAAAGCATCGTGAGGATATAAGTTGAGATTGCATTATAATAAGGATACCTTCAAGGGAGATAATATATATTATAACAGTTGAAAATTGCAACAAATTTACTAAAATAAAATGTAATACAATAACTAACAGAGTGATATTTCCTGTTATTTGTCATATTTAAACTTACATATAGTTTGCAAATCTATATAGAACTATAAATTTACAAATCTATATATCTGCAAATGATTTAACTAAAAAACCAAACTTTAAATTCACTATATCAAACCGGTTTTGTATATATATAAATCAGATATTTAAAAATCAAATAGATTTCAGTGGGACAAAAATGCTCTTTCAATATTTAAGTATATGAATATATTAAAACTTATTTGTACTGTAAAATTAATAGTAATTTGTGACATAGAATGTATATATATAACTTAATTTAGGCCAATATTAAATTTGTAAGTTTTATTCCCTTGAATATTATTTTTAAAAATATTATCACCAACTAAATCTTTATATATCTACTAAACATTACAAAAATTAGCACACTTTTAGAACCTTTTAATTTGAATTAAACTGTGAAATTTAATTAGCTACCTACTTTTCTTTTCAACTTAACACTGGAACATATATATATATATATA
Organism: Trichonephila inaurata madagascariensis; assembly: GCA_019973955.1. Lineage (NCBI taxonomy): Eukaryota > Metazoa > Arthropoda > Arachnida > Araneae > Nephilidae > Trichonephila > Trichonephila inaurata. Next base: position 683,090 of record BMAV01010983.1, read on the forward strand.
TATATTTAGTAATACGAAATGTGACCCGCTTTAGCAAACTTATATACTTTAAATTAGGAGCTTTTATAAGGATTTAACATAACTTGAAACTGGTATAGTAGTAATATTTTTATACATAAATTACTGTACATAAGATATAACAATGCATAGGTATTTAATATAATACATTATTTTAACTCTACTTCTAATGATATGAAGTGTTAAAGAATTCAACCATAATAATTACTTCCAAAGTACCATTAAAATATTTTGCAAAAAATTTCACTGATATATGTACTGTTTTATTAATCATATAGAGAAGCAAAAATCCTCTTCATATGAAAAGGAACAATTGAATTAGATAACACAGTTGAATACTTTAAATTGTAAGCACCAATTATAATTGTAATATTTTCAAGTCATTACGTAACATATTTAATTTTTTCAGCTGCATAAATTAAATAATTGCCCATCAATTTTAAATAGTTTTCACTAAAGCAGAATTATGTTATAATACAGATAACTGTTGCAAAATGCATAATATGGAAACTTTAAAACTGACCAATAATAATAACAATAACAAAAATCATAATTAATGTGAAGTAATTAAGGTGAAGTAATGAACATGTATTTTTAAACTTGCAATATCAAAAACTAGGATAAAGGAAACATATAAGCAAAGCTACTACAGCTTTAAAAGTTTATAACATTTAAAAATAAATAGAAACGTTAAAATATAAATAAAAACAGTTATGTCTTGTAAAGTTTAAAAAAAAAAGTGAAAAGTAAAAACAAATGAAAATTTACATGTGATCAGAGAGAATCTCAACAGTAACCATCAATATTAAAATGATGAAATTTTTATAATTCTGAATTTTTGTTATTACAAGTCAACAAATATAATCCATAAAAGCACCAATCTAAAACAAAATGGCTTCTTTGTTAAGAATTGTTAATAAAGAGAAAACATTCCATTTATATTCTTGTTAAAACTTTATGTACTTGGAATGATTTTTACTTTCCTTCCATTTTCATGGCTTATGAAGCAATGCACTGACAAAGCATTATTTTTCTGCATATGAAGCAACCATTGAGAACTTGCAAATCACTTCATATCTAAAAAGATATTTTAAAATTGTCTATAAGGTACAAAAAGTAATACAAGGCAAATGAGAATTTATTAATACATTTTAAAATATGATACAGTACTTTCTCAAAATTGCAAGGAATACAATCTGCTGATATTATTGTGAAAAAAAAAACTCTAAACATTTAACCCAGGGATACTTAACCCACAACATGAGAATAAATAAGGGAAGGGAGGAACACTGTAAAACTAAGGTAACATAAAGTATTTAAAACAAGGAAAATTAATCAAAACAATTAAGCTCATTTTTTGGCTTTTATTTTAATACTGTATTAACCTCTAAGCCAAACACACACAAATTCGGTTTTTAATGATTTTTTAATGAGTAATGGGATACTTTCGATTTTCTTTCATCCATGACCAAGCCCCTTGTAGTTTAATAATTTGATTTTTTTTTCTTTTGTCAAAGCTTTGCTTATTTTTTTTAAATATTAATTTATCAAGTACAGAATTGCACCAAAGGATTTTAACTGAATTCCAGACTGAAATCAGTAATGTTTGTTTATAATTCATTCAAACTTGCATATGCATTATTGTTTCAAATTTATTTAAACATTTTTTTATTTCATTAAAGCAAATAGTTCTTTATAGAACTAAAGATAATTTTAGATTTTATTTGTTGATAATCATTATTTATGATAATTTTTGGAATAAGATGATTCCCACATATATGTGGATGTGAATAATGTAAGCAAAATTTGGGCACTTTTTGTAAAAGTGTTATATTGTTCAGGCACTTTTTTTTCCAAAATTCTGCTCATTTCTGTTCTTCTCTCTTTTCTTTAAAAATAACTTTCAGATGGGTATTTTTATTCATATCAATAAATTTATCAAGTAGTTCTGCGTAATTACATGCCAATACACCAGAAAATCCGAAATTATTGCTGGTTTTAAGTGTCATGGATTTTCTAAGGGGAAGAGCGTATTCTTGATTTTTGTTAAATCCTGAAATCTACTTTACAGTTCATTGGATAATGGAGCTATATAACTTGAAATAATTGAATATTTTTCCAAAATAATATCAAGGTTATCCTGCTTAATTTTTATCATGGTTAGAAAATTGTGCAATATTTGGTTTTACACTTCTCTCATAATAAAAATGTAATTTTTCATCAAAAGCTACTACTTTTTTTATTGAACATCCGTAAAATATTTTATTTTCCCCCGTAAGCCACTATTAAGATTTTTGAGCTTCTCTATAATATCACACAGAAAAGCTAAAATATACCACTATCTATAATTTTTCTGTTCACTGTAAACTTTTGGTAGAAAGAAACATTATTCGTGGGAAGAAACATTATTTCTTCCCACGAAGAAAAATCCTTTTCAAACTTTTCCTCTGCTAAGCCAAAGCACGATGAATGTAAAAGAACATCACTCTCATATTGACTCTTCATTTTCCCCAAAAGACTTAAATTTTTGTTGTTTCAATTCTCGTGCTCAAATATAATTCCCTATAATTATAACAGTTCCTATTCTAAGATCAGTAATTTTGCAGTACAATTCTATTAGTGAATAATGCAATGAAAGTGTATCAAATTTGTCAAATTATATTTCTGTTTCAACAGTGATATAAATCCATTTTTTGATCCAGTCACTCAAGGACAAGCCATCAATGCAAATTAATTATTTATTTTTTCTTTTGCATCTATATTGTTCTGCTCTTGAAAAGTGGAAATATGTTCAATATAATCATTGCCTAGTTTGGCTCTTCATTGTAACTAAATTCAAAAACTCCTCACAGATTGAGTTTTGTTTAATGTAATATTTAACATAAACCAAGCCTCGTGAGGTTTCTAAAATATCCCCACTGGAATAAAAATTCAAACTAAAAAACTTGCAGTTTTTTAAGCTTTCAATTAAGTTCACACAAATATGCTTTGCAATATATATCTTCAATGCATCTAGCACAAGTAGAATCTGAGAGTTAATTTTTTTTTTTATTTCTAGAATTATTTGATTTTTGTTAGAATGTATCAAACATACATCAGAAGCATTTAAGATAAACTGCTTCACAGTTTCTGTATCAATAAACGGACTTGAAAAAGATCCTTGAGGAAAACTGTCATTGAACAATTTGTGTTTAGTTGTAAAATGATGAGCAATATTATATTCTTTAAGTATAAAACTTTCACAACAAATTACCATAAAATCCGGCATATAGTGCACACTTTTACACTTTTAACACAGAAAATAAGATTGAAATTTATGGGTCCCCCATAAAATGAGCTTTTATCAAGTTAGATCAGTACAGTGAACGCACTCTCCCTACTCCATTGTTATTTGTTATTACTGATCATTACAATTACAAATAGAAAGGCAAAATATCTTGCGATTCATATTCGTACATTGACAGCAAAATTGATGGATTTGATTGCTTTTTTAATAGAATTTCACACTAAATTTTTAATAAATTATTCTTAATATAGTAAATTTCTTAATTTTTTTAAAGCAATGGGCCATGACTGGGCCACATGAGGCCCCCAGGTTGAGTATTGCTGGTTTAACCCATCTATATGAATACATTTATAAATACATGCAATAAAGTTATTTTAAAATTAACAATCTATATGCTGATACTAATCAATAATAAATAAATAATCACAGTCGCCAAAGTACAAAATCACTGAAATAATAAAAATTAATCAAGTTAGTAAAAAAAATTTAAATGTTTTTTTCTCCCTGCCTTGCAAATTGTCTGAGTTTAATATAATTCATTAAATAATTTGCTGGGTGAGAATTTCATAAAAAATGATTTAATAGCACAATTATACACAAAAGAACAAATTTATGTCCAAAAATTATATTAACTCTGAGATTCCCACCAGTTCATTTATGATGCAATATTACAAATGATCTTGAATTACTTTAATCAAAAGTTTTGATTTTAACCCTTTATCTATCGATGATACTTATAAGTACCACTCACTTTAAAATTACATAAAATAACCAGTTTTATGAATGCTCTGACGATACTTAGCAGGAATATTCTTTTAAATCCACTCTAAGATGTATCGCAGCGCAGGTTCTATGATGAGTATTTTAGCAGGGAAGGCGAATAGTTTTATAGCAGAGATTGCTTTTTCAGCTGATTGCAAGGATTGTCATTTTTGTTCCAAAAATAGTTAATGACAAAAGGTAAGTGTCTTATTTTTTTTTGTATGTTAATGAAGACCTTAGAAAACGATTCGACTATATATTTTAAGTGAACAGTGCATATAATTAATTTTAAAGTTGAATATCTTTAATTAATTAATTAGTTCTAACGGGTTAAATTTCCCAAAGTTGAATATTTTGTTTATGTATATCCCTTAATTTTCAATGTAGTTATTAAAAAAAAATTTGCATGAAAAAAACTGCAGTAAATCATAATGCGGTAGATAAAGGGTTAAGATAAAAAAAAAGTTATCTTGAACATTAGGAAACTCTAAATGCTTAATAACAGTAATATAAAAATTGTAATTCAGATTTACTACACAAATCTCTCATTTATTCAAGCTGAGAAAGAATACTTTCAAAGAAGCAAATTTTATACCTTTTTTAGTCACAGGAGCTTCAATGTAGTAATATATTTAAAAGTCACTCAATTTTAATTTAATTTTTTAACATTATATTAATCTTTTTTCATAAATATATTTAAATGTTAAGATACAGAAAAAAAAAAATCAGAGGAAAAAGATTAAACTGGAAATGTGTTTTTATATTTAAAATAAGTTGCTAACAGAATCAGGTAATTTATATAGCTTTACAGATCATGCTAAAAGATTAGAATTTATAAAAATTTATTTATTTAAACTTTAAAGAGGCTGAATAATTACCTAAACTTGTTTTTAGCAATTGTTGTACAAAAAGCATTCAATATATGATGTTGGAACAAAACCTTCTTCCATGTTTGCCCTTCTGACTCGTGTCCATCCATCACCTTGATCAAGTTCAACAACTTCAAATTCTTCTTTTTCTTCCATAGGTATAGAGCCTTCGCTTTGAGCTGCAAGATTTACGATCATGGGAAAAACTTGTAATAATTTACCAAATGTTTGATTATTATTATATTTTTATAACCATAAAACTGTGTATTTGTTGCAAATGCATCTTAGTTGAATGTATTATTGGATTTTTCTTTAAAACTGCATAAAATTATTTGTAATTTCAATAATTACTCAGGTATTAATGATTGATATTTTCAAAGTTTATATCCAGTAACACACAAAATAAATCACTAAAAATCCCCATAACTGAAAACATATCAAACTTAAAATGCTGAACATTTTCTACAAGAACATTGAAAAACAAAAATTAAATTAGTTTCTCTTTAACCCTCTCACTGCGCATCCTCTGATTTCCATGAGCAAACATAGCATAACACACGTAGCACTACACAGCACGAGGGTTAAAGAGAAACATAGTACTACGTCTGCTACGTGTACTTTGCCCATGGAAATCACGGGACGTGCAGCAAAAGGGTTAAGATGCAATTGTTTTTAAAAACCTCTTACAATAATTTAATGGTATGTAAAAATAAATTACCTTTGTATATATTTTCTTATACATATAAATTCAAATAAAATGATCAAAAGAATTTACCAAAAGCAAAATAAAAACTATTATGAGATTTTGGATAAATTAATACACATTATATCTTGTTCATTCTAATATTTATGATAAAATGAGAAGTAATACTGAATAATGATATTCTCGACATATATACTTTTAGTACGTCCATCACATTTAACTAGCTATTTATTTTTGACTTAAACATAACTATATGGACCAAGCAATAAAAAATTTTTTGGTAGAAAGGGGAGAAAATATCTTTAAAGAAAATATTAATTTCTTTTATTAATTATTAACAATTTTTCCAATGTTTATTATCTATAAAAAATATAAAAATCTTCATTTTCATCCCCGCTCCCACAACATCAACTTTATTTGAATGCCTTTCAATGAATGACCTGATATATACAATGCATTTTGAGATAGATTCTTAATCATCAGGAATCATATAATGACTCAAATAAATTATAAGACATTTTTTAAAAGTTCAGGATTATGTGTATGCCATACTATAAGTTAAAATTTCAAGTATGATATATATTTCTCAGTTTACATATTTACAAATATAAATTAACTTTATTAAGCTTCATACCAAATGTTCAACTTTTACTAAATGTACAAGCATTATCTCAGTATTCTTCAGAAAGAAGCATTAACAAATTCACAGAATTCAACAAATCAGATAATTTAGAATTTTTAAATTAAAAAAAATCATTTAAAGTAAGGTTTTTAAAGTTCATTTAAAGTATAATAGATCCAATTTCAAGACATTTAAAAATACATACATCTAATTTACAGAATAATACAACTAATTTTAAAAAATGAGATTTAATATCTACAAATGAACATGTGTATGATAATAGTAGCAAATATTCTGCAATATTACATGGAAAGTGTGCTAAAACAATACCATTTTTAATATAGTTACAATATATTTTATATTTGAAAGGTTCAAATATTAAATTCCTAATAATATATTTTGCCTTCAATAATGGCAAAAGGAACCAAAACTGATTGATTATATAATGATTATATATATATATGTCAGGTTTGAAAATTTTAGGTTCAAAATTAAGTAAGTAATAAATAAATAAATATAAAAGAACTCTTTACCTTTTTAAAGGATTTTTGAGTAAATAACCCTTTTAAAAGGTGGGGGCCCTGACAAAAAAGAAATTGAAAAGGCGCTGGTGACTCTTTCAAAATATTTTAATTTCTACTGGTTTGGGGAAAAAGGGGCCCATGTTATTTTTTTGTGTTGGGCTAAAAAAACTTTAAAAAAATGATGCGTCCCCTTTTCCGACCGGGACCGCAAAAATTAACTTTATTATTATTTTTAATGAAGATTCATTTTTAATTCACCGAAAACCCGTAATTAATTAAAAATTGAAATGAAAAAATATATTGCAAATGGGTTTTGAATGCAGAATACATGGATATAATTTATCAAAAACTGTATAAGGGAAATAGATGTTACACAAGAAATTTCAGGACAAAAATTATTTAAAAGTTTTATGAAATCTAGAACAAGAATGGCATTGAATTAAGTCAGAATTTATCAATAGTAATCCATGGTAAAAATTAGATTTTTGGTAGAATATTTTATTACTAGTTTGGAGAATTAACACATATCACATTAAAACAATTTTAATAATTTAAGATTATGAAGACAAGAACAGATTTTTTATAATAAACAAAAGTTACATTGAAATTTGCAAAAGTAATTAATTACAATTTTGATACACTGATATTCAATTTTAGAATCCAAGAAATATACATATATATATATTTATAATTTTAACCTAATTTAAGACAGCTGATGTGTTATATTTTTAATTTTCATAATATAATACATACCATCAAATGGGTACAAAGCTCGTGCAGTACCTAATGCAGGCAACGGCTCTGCTTCATATTCTGTCACTCCTCCATTATCATAATCCCCTTCTCCAGAATCTGTGACTGTGTTACCATTGGCACTTGAACCAGGTCTAAGAAATTGAAAGGACTTATTTTAAATATTGGTAATTCATCTCTCTCCTTTTAATTATTTTGTTTATGTATTTGAAAATTATTAATCAAATCTACATGTGACTTGAAAGTAACAATAATTATTCTATGACTTAAATAATAGTTGAAACTGACAACAACATAAACAGAAGTTTTTCAATCCAAAGGACAAGCATAAAGTATACCATAAAATCCGGCCTATAAGGCGCACTTTTAACACACAAAAAAAAGACCAAAACTTATGGGTGAGCAGTTATAGGCCGGATATAAAAATGACAGCATTAAAAAGAAAAAGTGGGCATAAAAAAAATTAGAGTTCTACATGTATCGAAATACTGTTCATTTATAAGAAATGACATTCCTTATGAACTGAAAGGTTTGTAGCTTTAGAAGTGTACTATTATTTTCTAAAGCTTGGAATAATGCCTTGAATAAATGACTTCAAAACATTAGAACATTGTGCACAGACATAAAAGAGGGGGTGCACATTATATATATACACTGGATTTCACGGTACTTAAAAAAATGAAAACCCTTGGGAATGAAAAAATGTTAGATAAAATTTAATTGCCACACATTTTAACTTTACATTTTGTATAAGTTAAAGAAATTCCTCAACAAATCTACAGAACAAATGGTATTTAATATGTATCAATAATATTTACAGAAATTTCAGTCCATGAATAAAAATAAAGAGTGTCCCAAAATTCACAAAAGATTGAATTTCCTGCAATTTGTGTGGTAAAGTGCTGCCAACAACAACAGAAAAAGAAAAGAAAAAAAAAAAAAACTTGTGATAGTTGATAGCCTTATTAAAAAGGAAATTCATATTTAAAATAATTTTTTTTGAGAATTTTTAAAAGTTAGGGTGGGAATTCTTTTTTTGGGCCAAAATTTTTGCCTTATCAGTTTTTCAGCTTAATTTTTTTCCGGGGAAAAAAGTCAAAAGCAAATTTTAAAACCCTTAAAAAAAAAGCCATGTAAAAAAAAAAATTAGCTACATATGAAAAACATATAAAACCCAATTTAAAAAATTTTTAGGGTTCAGAAAATGACAATTTTTAATTAAAACTGTTGTTTATGAAAAAAAAATTACTTTTTTTTTAATTTTTTTGGGAAACCCCTTGTAAATAAAAAAAATTTTGGTAATAAATATAAAAAAAGGTTAAAAAAATTTGTATTCTAACTTGCAGTTTATTTTATAACTATTTTATTTAAATGTTTGGCAAGGCATTTTAAATTATTCACCCTATACATATATGCATAAAATAAAACTTAATGGAAAATAACACAGAATATAATAATAATGTAACTTTCAGAGAATAAAAAAAGATATAATGGTACAAAAAGTACATATTTAGCAGATACAGAAATATCTCACTCAGTATGGTTAGTTGCCTGTCAAAAGTTATACACTAAATGAATTAGCACTGAGTGGAATATTATTTCAGGAAAATAAGTTGTTCATTCCTATCAAATTTTGTGAAAAAAATATTTATATATTTACCTAAAATTAACGAAAAATAAAAACAATGGGACACTTTTATTGCTTAATGTTTACATAACAAAAAAGTTTTTTTTTTTTTAAATTAGAAAATCAGCCAAAGGTTTTTATTCTTATTTTCTTCACACACATTATGTGATAACACAAAATATATTTTCTTAAGTGGTGTATTCTGTATATAACTCAAAGTTAGAGGATAGATATACGTCACAAACTTCAAAAAACAGTTATACTCATTTCTAATTTACAAGAGAAGTATTTATAGAAAATGTTACTTGAAAAGGAAGGGGAGAGGGAGCAGAGAGAAAGAGCAATGTAAATTAGTTAAAAAGTTATTTTTGTAACAAAATTTTCATCCATTGCCAGAGTTATTAAATTGTTTTATCTGAAATCAAATTGATGCACTGTAATTTTTTAAGTAGTGCTTCATACAAAAGCAAATTTCGTACAAAAACTTACTCTCTAGGAAGTGGAACTGCAGGAGCCACAGATTTAGTAGTATTATTAACACTCGAATTTGATGTACTTCTAGATATATTGCTTTCGGATACATTGTTACCATTTTTTAATTGTGTTTCTGGTGTAACTGTTTTTCCTCCGGCCTCTTCTAAGTAACCCTACAGATACGTTAAGAGTATTAGAATTAAATAATACATTAACAACAAAAGTTATTTTACATGCAACATCAAGCAAAAGGCAAATGAAAAATGAATAGTGGATTAAAGGCAAATGAAACACAAAATCTTTAGAAAAAGGAACATGCAATTATGTGTCAAATACAAAATGATTGCACAAGAAACACATGCAACCTGGTATTTATTCAACTGTGCTTGAAGCTTTTCTATCCTTGAACTGATTTCTTGTAGTTGTTGATCAACACTTGCAGGATCTCCAAGAGCAGGATTCTGCTGATAAGCAGCTTTGATTTTCAGAAGTCCATCCCTAAAAATATAATCATTTTAGTAACACACTTGTAAGAAAAAGAAAATAATAGCAAATATATGATTTTATATACACACAAACACTTACTTTGTAGCTGTCTCTTGTGATATTTGTGTTGATAGAGTTTCAATTTTTTGAGTAAGTTTTTTCTTTCTTTGATTTGGAGGTAAATCACTATAGTCATCCTTAAAATCATCATTATTATTCTAAAAAATAAACACATAAAACATTGCTACACATGCACTGTAATTTAATTTTTTTTAACAATAAGAGAATAATAAATTTCTATTATTAATATAAAATCTCAAACATAACCTTTCTTCAACAAATCATTTAATTCTCAAAAATTATGTACCTTTTAAAACACTATACAAATATTTTTTAAAGTTTTAATTAAGAATGAAAAATTATATTTTTTAGAAAATGGATTTAAATGTTTAGAAGAAAATACAAAATAAATCTCTCCAGAAATAATACTATCATTACTGCACACCTGTTTTTACAAAATAATACACTATAATAAATATGTATTCATACTACATAGATATTCAAATATAACAATAAAGAGATTTCCATTCAATACCAAAATAGATTTTTACTTTTCTCTAACTTCTTAGACATCTTTCTCAGTCATTATAATGAAAAGTTAAATGCTTAAATATTATGGTACAATTTGAGCACCATATTTCACTTACATGTAGTATATTCTATGCCAAAAAAATTTATTAATATTTTTAATTACTCATATGCCTAAATCAATAGGGAGGGGAGAGATGAATGTGTGGACAACTTAAGATTGCAATCCACATAAAAGTATAAAATCATTTGCCTTTTGCATGAACATACTTTTAAAAAAAAAGACCAATATGAATTTAAAATATTGTTACCAAACAAAGCATTTCAAAAATAAAAATCATCAGCTAGAACATAGAGAAGGGGTCAGTAGTTCACAATATCAGTTACTACATATTCCAAGAGTGAAATTGAAACTTACTATGAAATAACATTAAGAAATTTTTTAAATAATATGCATATATATTACTTAGAAAATTAAAATATCTCTTTTGATTTTTAATTCACACATAAGCAATATACTTTACATTAACACAAATGAAATAGAATTATATGAAACATACAAATATGTGAGGTTGGATAAAATAAAAGGTGTCAATAGCAAGCAAGAGAACACATCTATACTAAGAAAAAGCAACTTACTCGAAATGCAAGAAACAGAAAGATATCCCAGCAGAAACAAAGAGCAATGGAAGAAAAAAGAATATATAAAGGGTACTAAGTGTTCTATATAAAAAAACCTTATAGCTATGATGTAACAGAACTATTATTAAATAAAAATTTGTTCAGTAAAAGTAATCTAAAAGCAAGAATATGAATGTTATAAAGTGATAAATTTAGTTTTATATATAAGAATAAAATTTTAAAAAAATTATAGTTAATTGAAAACCAGAAATAAACATTTTACCTTATTGGCACTAAAGATTGAAAATAATCCTCCTCTTTTCTTCAGTTTTTGCGTAGAAACTGTACCTTTTAGAGTTTCACTCTTTCCTTGTAGTAAAGGAGGAGATGTTGCTGTTTCATTCACTTTGGTGGGAATTAGTTCTTCAAAAGGTATATCTCCAGGAGGTTGATAACCAGATTTTAATTTTCCAACAACAATATCTGAGTCCTAGTATAAAAAACACAATTTTGTTTTAAAAACTTTATGACTCTAAACATTATTAAAAAAACCCTACATAATTGCATATTTGCTTTTAAATTTATGAGTGAAATTTATTAATAATTTAATATTATGTGATTGTTATTATAAAACAGTAAAGGAATTTTATATAGTAACTAGGCTAATGAATCTAATTTGATTATAAAAAATTTACATACTTAAAATAAACTTTGAATATATTTTGGAATATTGTTCTTTGTTTACAACTGATTTTAAAAATATCCAACTATATCATATTCTATTTTTTCTTAATTAACGGATAAAATGCA
>BMAV01010984.1:0-23777 GCA_019973955.1 Trichonephila inaurata madagascariensis
AGTATTCATACTTGTTGAATATATTTTCCGTACTGTGATACATTTATAAATATGTATATAATATAGTAATAATAGAGTAAATGTTTTTTTTTTTTTATTATGTCAGAATATATTTTGTGTTTTTTTTCCTTTTAGTAAATTTTTAAATTTTTTAAATAATCTTTTTTTTCAAATGCTCGGCCCTTGGGGGCTTCCCGTTGAAAACACTGAAAAAACCGATTAAAAAAAAAAAGACTTGAGTCAAATTTATCGCACGTGTAAATACGTATCGTCGTTTCAAATTGATTTTTTAACCCTTTTCTAAAATACCTTATTTTAAACCCCCTAGGGCAAGGATGGCAAACCCATGGCATGCGTGCCATTATCACCGACAAAATATTTTCGATCAAAACGGTGTGCATTTTAATTTAAAAAATAACAAAGTTCAGTTGAAGATTACGAAAAACCCCCGAGCAATCGGTCACATTTTTCAGCGAGATTTTTAGTTCAAAGTTATAGGAAACTTTCAAATTTTTTTTGTCCCCTGATGTGATTTCATTGAATAAGCTGAACTTTCCCAATTGATGGGTTTGGGAAAATTTTAAAAATTTTTTAAAAAGGCAACTGTTAACAGTCTAGTTTAATAGGTCAAAACTTGTTAAAAGGAAAAAGTTTGAATCGATTGAAACAGAAAGATTAACAAGCAATATCAGAAAAAAATACTAATAATGAAATTTCAGAATCTGAAATTCGATTCCGAAAAATTTAACTGTTTGAAGAAGCTGGGTCATCTCCCATATATTCATCCAAACTATTTTTTTATCTCCCCATGCCTGCGGTCATTATTTTCAGAGTAAAAAATCAAAAACTCGCAGAAACTGTTTGACTGATGACCCCAATTCAGCATGTATTCTGCTAAAAGTAAATCTTAGAATCTAATATAGGTTATTTTCAAAAATCAGCAGCAACCGAAATCACACTAATGTTACTTTAATTTGAATTACACGTATAACAAAATATTTACTACTATAAGGTAAAAATTTTTTTCGTAGTAAATAAAGGTTTTTTTGTTTGGGATTCAGTTTTATTATTTTTCCAATAATCCCAAGTCAAAATTATTTGACAGGCACGTCTATACCTCAATAAACATTTTTTCAGAAAAAAAAAGTGTGTGTGCTTATGACCACACGATAGAAGTGATAACTTTAAAGTTTGCCATGTTATTTCAGGGTATAGTTATGAATAAAAAACAAGAAGATGTTAGTATTGTCCTATAAAATTATTTATTCCTGTGTCTACACTCATAAAGTAATATTTTTGTGCGAAATATACAATCATATTTGGGAATTAATTGTATTCCAAGAAGGAACCAATTGGTTTATGGTAGCTGAAATAGGTTATAAATCCTTTAGATTCAAAATATTGTTTAAATATCTGTAAAAAAAACTCCGTCAAGCGTTGTTCCGTACTTTCTCATGCTTCATTTGGATCATTTGACTTAATTAAATTGAATTTCGATTTTAAAAAATTAACTAAAGGTTTTGATTTGTCTTTTGAAAACTCTACTTTAATATTCCCACTTAAAATCATAGGTAATTTGTTCAGAAGAGCCGACCCGCCTTTGTGAATTTTGGTTGTATATTAACAATATTCAATTCTGTCCATGAATTAATTTAAGCAAAGGAATAGTAAGACTGGTAGTTGATTGGGAAGAGAGTAATCTAGGTCAAAATCTTTAGAAAGGGATTTAATCAGAAGATTTATTATCCCCTAATCTCTGGCTTATACTAGCTCTTTTTTGTTATTGTTTGGGAGTTTTGTACAAATATATCTGGTGCTGCTGCAAGGAAAGTCTTCTTAATTATATTTTGTTTCCTTGTGTTTAAATTATTTAGTGTAAATTTTTCTTAATACCTGTATACTTAATTTGGTTATTTTAAATTTTTAATTGTTTTAATTTTCTTTTTAGACTCAAAGTATATTTAAGTAATGTGATTAATAGAACTATTAGTGCATTGCTATTCCGATTTGCTTACAAAAATAGATTTTTATTCTTAAGATCACTGCAACATTCCTAATAATAAAAAAACTATTTACTTAGTTCTATAAAAATTTGTCCTTTTTCTACATTTTATGTTTAATTTAAGTGTATGATTTCTTTTTCGCTCTAAACCTATTTTTTAAAAATATTACGTTTCATTTTCATGCTTCAACTAGGATTGGAAAGAATCCCGCATTCATTACCCTAGAACAGGAGTGTCCAACCCGCGGCCCAGGGGCCGCATGTGGCCAGCCTTGAATAATTTTGCGGCCCGCGAGGTTCTTTGCAACTTTACAAAATTCGACTATTTTTTACAATACTTTTTGTTTAAAAAGTGTTTTATTATTTTTTTTTTAAAAATAAATCTCATAACTGTTATTATTTTATCACGCTGCTTGTGTGTGTTACTGTGAATCTCTTTTTTTTTCTAAATTAAAATTTATCAAACATAAATCGTGCTCAAACTTAACGCATGAAAATCTGCAACATCAATTACGATACGCAAATACACATGCATTGAGATCGACTTGCAAAAACTAAGTGAAAAAGAGATATCTCACTAATTAAATAAATTAAACATTATTTAGCTATTGCATTATTATTATTTTTCTATCTATGTTTGTATACATGAAAGACAATGAAAACAATAATAATGTATCAGTCTGTTTTAAATTTTCACTCCAAAAATTGTTTGTAATGGATCCAAATCTTATATAAAGATATATATTTTTATATGCGGCCCGCGGGATTGTTAAGTTTTTCCGAAGTAGCCCGCGAGGTTATTTGGGTTGGCCAACCCTACTCTAGAAAGAGGTGAGGGGGGAAAGCCCCACTTAGATCGAAGCTAGGAACTTTACTTTTACTTTTATTGGTGGGGTACCAACTACCGGTTTCAAAGTAGCGGGGGAAAACGTCCCTCCTTTCCTTTTTAGAGGTGATAATGTCCGACTGAAGACGAAAAGAACCGAATCAGCGCTACATTCCCGAGCATGACGTTCATTCAAGTTCACTCTCAAGCAAATCGCCCCAATAGAAGTAATCACTTCAAAAATGCACGTTGATCCATAAAGGTTCACTACCCCTTCCCTAGGGTAATTAGAAGCCCTTAAAACCTATTTTTAAATAATCGTTGAAACTGGGCCCTTGAATGTAAACGAAGTACTTCGTTTTTATTTAAAAGTTGAACGTCTGATATAAACCAAAGCATATATCTTTTATTTTAAATTGAGCCTTTTATTTTTTACTTCCTAGCCAATTAGAAGTCTCACTGTATACATTAAAATCAATTTATCTCAAAATGTAAATTTTGGTGATCGATGTACCTTTTCTGAGAAAATACTGTTCACAGGTACGTAAATTTTTTTATGATATATTTATAATGATGGGTAATATATACCGAAATGAGGTTTTTTCAACAAATTCAAAAATTTATTTTTTACAATTTTTTTTATGTGAAAAATGGGTCGAATTTCATTATGTTTGATAAGATATTTTATAAATCATAAACAAATTCAAAACTAGCTAAAAGCTCATTTCGGTATAATGAGAAAGGTGTAATTTAATTGTATAAAAAAAAATTGAAGCATGTACATATAACAGAATTTGAGAAAAGGTACATCTCGAAAACAGCCAATTTAACATTGTCAGTATAGAGAGAAAGAGGTGTCCAACCTCCATTAATCTTTTAAACAATTAAATTTAAACTGATGGCTATTGGTCTAAATCAGTGCTTCTCAAACTTTCAATATACGTGACCCACTATTCAATCATCATTTTCAGCACACACCCCCCTCCATACAATAACAATGTATTCAATTCTCAATAATACTATACTTTGACACTAAAGCTCCATTACGACCTTAACCTCTTATGTGCCACCGACGTATATAAACGTCTCGCAGTCAAATTATTAATTTTCTGGACGTATATATACGTCTTTCCAAAGTACGATCTTTTCTGTGCAGTGGTATCCATAAAATTATTCCGAAGGCTTTGGAATGCAATAAAAGGACCTTGACAGTGTTTCCGAAGGATTTGCTTATTTATTCCCTTTCTCCTCCCCCTATCCCTAAAAAAACCCACCAAAATATGCTCGTCTACAGGGTAAACGGTGGCATTTGGGAGCGAATCGCGTAAATTTTAATCGGCAGTTAAGGAATTAATTATAAACTGTATTAAAAAAATATCAAGATAAGTGTTAATACAAACCCATGGGGTCACTGATAATCATCAAACTTGTTCTTAACTTAGTATATTTAAATTAATAATAAAATACATATCGTACAGTACTGATACATTTATAAGTGTATTATATCAGTGTAAATTTATATTTTATATTTTATTATATCAGAAAGTATTTTGTTTGCTTACTTCCAGTAAATTAATTTTTTAAATAATCTTTTGTTTTTGACTTTTTAATATGCTCGCCCCCCCCCTTGTGGAGTTATCACCCCCCCAAGGGGGGCGAGTGCCACAGTTTGAGAAACGCTGGTCTAAATGGTCAAAAATTTGAAAAGATACACTCTCAACAAGCAAACAGAAATTCAGTAACATACCAAAATATTTTCTCGTGTGTGAAGTAATAACATAGAAGCAGTTATTATAAATACATTTGTTGTACATTTTAAATTACATCCAAAATAAAAAAAAATATGCAATCTAAAAAAAAGTGTAATAAAACTTCAAGATTTCCCAAATTTACACACAAAGATTTAAAGTTAATTTATCCTTATCACTATACTTACTGATGTTCCCAGTTCCGAAAATGTAATATGTGCTCTTCTAAGTAATTCATGGCAAGCACAGAAATTCATTTTCCAGGATTTTAATTATCTTTTTATCCTTCCCTCCAAATTAAAGTAATAAATTCTGATTTCTTGGGCGAAAGCGAATTTATCGCAAGAAAAATAAAATAAAAAAGCAGAGTTACTCTAAGTACTTTTCTTCTTAATTGCATAGTGGTTCGTAAAGGTAAAATCTCTAAAGTAATGATACGGTCTTGGAAAAATAACAAACGAAACATCAGATGAGAAATTCGAATGTTCTGAATTTTGCTTTCTTTATTTTTGTAAATCTAGTAAACATAATAGCGCAAGCTTGCAGCTGTTTTAAGTGGTTTGTTTATAACATCTGCTTTCTGGTTTTATTCTTATATATGCATGTTGATTTGAAAACCTGAAATATTTATGAAAATTAGAAACTCCACTTTTCTCCTTGTGGAATAAACACATTCGTTTTTATAACTCAAATGTTTTAGAAGAGATGGCTAGCTAGTTTGTGGAGCGGAGGATACAAGAGAATCGCACCTTTTTAAAATGATTGCATTTATTATAACAAAATAATACATATAAATTAATTTTGCAATTTTATTCAAATTATATAGTGTGCTAATTGCATATCATCTATAGCTGCATACACATTTAATTTTAGAATCATTTTAATGAGACAAATATACCCTATCATACTTTTCTACATTTTTTTTAAATTAGGGGTGAGATTGCTTCTTTAAATTCTCATGACAGCTTACAAATTCATGTTATCTTGTTAAATATGCGTTTATATTTACTCTTGTTAATCCTCATGTAAGAAAAACTTTGCTCACAAACATATGTCGACTAAAATATAAAGAACGATTCTCCAGCAAATTTCTTCATCCATGGAAATTTTTCAGCACACTAAGATTTATAAAAGTCAGTGTCATAGAGTTAAGCATTTCTTTCACACTGGGAGTGAAAAAGTTCGTGCAGCAACTCCTCAAGTAGTGTATCAATACATGCAGCAATGACGTAAGAGAGGAAATTGAATGTAAGCTCAAATTTCTTACAATCTCGAGATCTTCCTATGTGATCTCGTCCTACAAACTCTGCAGATGATCTCTTAATAGAAACACTCATTTTTAAGACAATTTTTTTCCATCAACTTACTGGGTTTATTTTTATTAGTTTTTAAATAATTTTATTTATAGTAATAATTCGATAATTTCATTTTCTCTAAATAGGTGAATGATATTGTTTTGAACTATATATATATATATATATATATCACTTACTTTATTGCATCGACTTTATCTCTATAATAATAAATACTAGTAGGCTATAATTTTATCGTTATACTTTAATATAGTATAGTGTATTTTATTTGTAATATTTAAATTTCTCCGAATATTATTCCTTCTTTCCTATGGCTCAGTAGTATTATCCAAATTACAGGTGAAGGTTGTCTAGCCCTAAGACTTTGTTTAAACCTGCAATCTTGTTTCCTAAGGCTAGTAACTATTGTACTATTGTGGCTAATATTTCCTACTATTTTGACTAGTTATACTTAGGTTTTATAGCTATTTGTATATATTTATGGATTAGATAGATAGATAGATAGATGGATAGATAGATAGATAGATAGATAGATAGATAGATAGATAGATAGATAGATAGATAGATAGATAGATAGATAGATAGATAGATAGATAGATAGATAGATACATAGATAGATAGATAGATAGATATACATAGATAGATAGATAGATAAATTAGATAGACAGACAGACAGATAGATAGATATAAACATTAAAAAGTTTAAGACTTATAAATAATTATTTCTAAAATTGAAGCAGAATTGACTTTCATGCCCTCGTAATCTTTTCCCCCAAAATGGATTTCCACTAAACCCATTTTAGGAATCTCTACACAACAAAATATAAGTATGCTTCTCTAAATTTAAAGTCTATGTCTAATAGTTCAAAAACGAAAAATATCTTCATCAATAAGCCCTTTGAATGTCGATTTTCGTAAGACCCGTTTTTAGCGTACTCTTTATATAACAAAAGAAACGCATACCAAATTTCCTTACTGTAAGTCTAGTAGTTCGAAAACGGGAGTATTTTTATCAATATGGTTGATTTCCGTAAATCCATTATTTCCAGATTAGTATTCCAAATGAAAATTCCTTACCAAATTTCAAGGAGAATGGATTAACAGTTCAAAAACAGGATTTTTTTTTTACCTATAACTCCCCTTAGCTCCTCGAAACCCCCTTTGGAAGTCGATTTTTGCAAAACCCGTTCTTAAATTAACTCTACTCCATAAAAGGAACAAGCCTACCAAATTTCAAGTTTGTACGTCTAATAGTTCAAAAACGACAATAATTATCTATAACACCTCTTAAGCCCCCACAACGCCTCTTGTCTATCGATTTTCGCAAAATCCATTCTTAGTGGGGTTTCTACTCTACAGAAGGAATATGCCTGCCAAATTTCAATAAAATTGTTTTAAGGACATTATGACAAAAAAAATTATTTAAATACAATATTTTGGCAAAAAATTAACTTAGAATAACCTTTTTTCCAAATGTTCTCCTTTTGTGAAAGCATGCTTCAATTGTACTAATATTTTGCCTGTATATAGCTCAGAACTCTGTACAGCGGCTCAACTATGATTTTTGAAAAATTCAAATTATTTTCAGAGTTACAACCATTTGAAATAATTATCGGCGTGTTTTCTTAAAATTTCTTCCTTCTGCTTTCGTAAAACATGGATAAACCGACTTCCAAGTTTTGTGTTTCAAAAATTCTAGTTGAGCCTCTGTACAGAGATCTGAGCTGAATGCAGACAAAATATTAATACAATAGAAGCATTTTTTACAAAAGGAGAACATTGGGAAAAAAGGTTATTCTAAGTTAATTTTTTGCCAAAATATTGTATTTAAATAATTTTTTTGTCATAATGTCATTAAATCAATTACATACATGTATTCTAATCTAAGTGACACTAAATATCATGAAAATTATCCATTTATGCGCTTTTTTATAATCACGGTTCCGAACGTAGTCGGATACCTTAAGTATACAAATATTAATTTTCTTAGTATTTTACTCAAAATTTTGAGCAATTATATCTCCTACAACAAAAAGCATGTTTTTGAATCAAAACACTTAATACGGCTCATTTTGAAACAAAATAATAAATATTTAAAGGTTTTTATATTCAGGGCCCAAACAGATTCCTGTCGATTTTTACTCTAGTAATTTCATGCACTTAATCCAGATAAGTAATAATGTTTCTTCTGCTTTGGAACGGTATATTAAAGCACTAGAATTATGTTCCGGTTTTTATGACTCGCATTACGCGCCATTTAATATACTTTCTCATTTCCCCTACACGTAATGTGGCTTTATTATATTTTAGATTTCTGGTATATTTCTGTATGCTTCCTCATGTAATCTGTAACATTACTTCCATCAGATATCATTTCCTCTGTTATCGCAACCATGTAATTTGAATTAGTAAGATGTATTGATTTATCCGGAATGTGGTATTATGGAGAGTGCTTTCTCCGCTCTGTATTATTTTATTTTTCAGAAGGAAAAAGTGCTTGTACGTGTATGCATTACTATATTACTATCAGAAATTTTCGACATCTGTAGAAACTCCTTTTGCTCTCTTTGTTTCAAAATTATAGGAAAAGAGTATTAAAAAAATGGATTTAAAGTTACTATTGGGTGTCGAAAACCCAATTTTCCATTGTGCTTTTGATCAACATGTTCACTTCTTTTATTAAATAGGTGGAAAGAAACATTTTAAAATTTATCTTTGTTAAGATAACGTAAATGCAGAAAAGCACATAATATAAACTCTTTATCGCATTTTTGTATTTATTAAAGTACTCGGATAACGTCTTTAAACACTCTACTTTGTAAAAAAAATTTGTACTTCGTCAATTCTTTTTATAGTAGAATTTAGTTAAAAACATGATTATATACATCTCCAGTGGTTTCCTTTTTAAAATGAATTTTTTTTTACTTTGATAGCAAATTCTTTTGACAAACCAACTTAACCTTTAAAGCAGTCTATTAATTGTTCCAAAAAGCGGCACATTTTTATTTCATATAACTAAGCATAATATTTAACAGAATGCGAAAAAGAAAGAATTTTGGTTTAGTTTTAAATTTTAAAGTTTTCACATTATTTCTAATTTTATAAATGTGGAACACCAAACCCCTAGATTTTTCCTCTTTATATGTCTCTGTATGTTATAAAGAATGTTTCGCGTGCAAAAACAGACTGTATGCAGCAACATGGTGGAGTACAAGCACAAAGATACACAGGACAAGAAACAAGTTACAACTGGTCGGTTGGCGCACCTGATCCTCTTTCTTGAAGTGCTATAAACTCCGGATCGAAAAAAAAGATTCTACTACTTTCAATGCTACTTGAAAGTTAGTAGTAGTGTGTGTGTGTGTGTGTGTGTGTGTGTGTGTGTGTGTGTGTGTGTGTGTGTGTGTGTGTGTGTGTGTGTGTGTGTGTGTGTGTGTGTGTGTGTGTGTGTGTGTGTGTGTGTGTGTGTGTGTGTGTGTGTGTGTGTGTGTGTGTGTGTGTGTGTGTGTGTGTGTGTGTGGTTTTGTGTGTGTGTGTGTGTGTGTGTGTGTGTGTGTGTGTGTGTGTGTGTGTGTGTGTGTGTGTGTGTGTGTGTGTGTGTGTGTGTGTGTGTGTGTGTGTGTGTGTGTGTGATTATTCTTACATTACTATGGGGACAGAGATAGCAATGACTTCTTTGGATTAAGTTTCCACTTTCATTGTTTCATAAGGAACAAATTGCACATTACCTTTCCAATCCCTGTTTTTATCGAATATTTTTAAGAATCTAAATTCTTGCCTTCAAAGAAAAATTCCAATCCTTCACCACAAAGAAAATCCTGTATGAAAGTATTTCAGTACCATGAACAAACTACACCTCTTAAAAACACATAGCACTAATAATCTCGCCTATAATAATTAAATATGTACAGAAATCAAAGATAGAAAGAAGAAAATATCAGTACAGCGTACGGGAAAAGTGGCTGTTGCCAGCTTTCGGTAGCGCGTATGGTGTACAGGTCAACCAGTTAAGTAGCTAAGGCAGCGCTTCTCAAACTGTGAAGCGCATCCCCTTAAGGGACTTGAAAACCCTAAAAGGGGGCGCGAGCATATTAAAAAGTCGAAAACAAAAAAATTATTTCATATTATTAATTTTTTGAAAGTTAAACAAACAAAATACTTTCTGTCATAATAAAAAAATACATTTACATTAATATAATACACTTATAAATGTATCAGTACTGCACTATGTACTTTATAATCATCTTAACAATACTAAGCTAAGAACAAGTTTAATAATTACCAGTGAGACCGCACCGGTTGGTTATATATAAAATTATATGCAAAAATTAACATTTATCCGGATCACGTACGGCTTATAATTAACCCTTAACTGCTCATTAAAAGTTATGCTATTCACTCCGCAATGCCACTATTGCAAGCATGTACATTTGGGGGGAAGGAGAAAGGGAAAATAAGAAAATCCTCTGAAATAAGTAAATCCTTCTCAAACAATGTTAGTCATTTTATTGCATTCCAAAGTCTTCGAAATAATTTTATGGATATATTTTATATATATACACACGATATATTTTATGGATATACACACTAGCTGAGCAAGACGTTTATATACGTCGGTGGCGAAGAGGTTAAAGTGGTATTGTAGATTTATCGTCAAAGTATCGTATTATCGAATTCAATACATCGTTATTGTATGGAGTGGAGAGCGATGAAAATTGTGATTCAATATTGGGTCGCAAGTATTGAAAGTTTGAGAAGCATTGGGCTAAGGAAAAATCTTTTATCATATTTTTTTTCTATAAAATGAGTATCCCGTATCCAAAATGTTTTGTCTACCTAATTCAGACATTCTAACCAAATAACTATAACTACACACCGCATACAACAACACATTAAGGCTATCACCTCTGATGAAATTTATTTTAATTCAAACAACTTTATGAGAGAACCTTTTTATATAAGTTACCAAAGCAAAGTTAGGAAATCATAAAAACCAAAATTGAAACAGACGTATTACGAATAAAAGGATTATTTTTTTAAATAAAAAAAATTTTCTGATTGTGTCAACTTCAGAGGTAAAAGCAAAGTAAGATTTACATAATAATTAAACATCTTGGACAAAAAAATTATATTATCATGCTAGTCGCTTCGAGAACAAAGGCACTATCTCCTAATTCCATAGTTTTTTTCCCCAATTTAATGTTGTTGTTGTTGTGACTAATGCCACCTGCCTGACGAAGTCAGATCGAGGCCCGCGAAATTCATCGCGGCTAAGGGCTAGAATTTTTACGCCTGTCGTTAGCCTTAGCTTTGAACACCATGCAGGAGACAGTATGATTTTTCTCGGTTCCACCCCAGTTTAGAGGGAGAAAACCCTGGGGGTGGTCAGGGGCCTCCCACCTCTCTTCCCCTTCCACCAACCACACGAGAGGACTTGCGGCTCGACGGCTATTTAGAGTAACCCCATGCCGCAAAGGCATTATACATTTACAAACATCCTTGTCTTCTCCGGGATTCGAATCCATTCCCTACGGCACCGCAGTCAGCGTCAGTAACTACTATACCGATTGGGCGACCCAATTTAATGTACCAGGAGAAATGATAGTTGACAATATGCTTATTGAGGAAGCACCACAGTTCAAAACATTACCTCTTCACTTACGACAGACAGATAAATTGATAAACAGATAAATATACAGACAGACTTACAAATAGATAGATTTGTGATGTACTCGGCTCCTTTCCCCTAATTGCTATAAAGGGACGCCGACAAACGTGGGAAAGATCTATTCGTTTCCCTAATTGCTGCGAAAAAATGTTTCACAAATGGGTGGTCAAAAATTCTGACCATTTTTCCCAGGGCAATCCGAGAGATTAAAAGAGACACCGGTACAATGTGAATTCGGTTTCTCACGGATCTGGAACGACAGCACGTCTGCAGTACAGGGCTCTCACTATGCACCCAGACAGTCCCCCAACTCTAAGGGGCCCACAGAAGAGATAAAAGGGATAGGCGGCATGTGACCATGGGAAACGGGAGGTTTAAAAGGGAGAGCGAAAGAGTTTGATAGACTTTTACTATAGAGATTCCGGAAAGAGACCTCTCAGTCGGCGATACCTGGAAGTCTGCGAATGAATCCAAACGAAGGCGGATTTAGAACCGAGGAGTTTTTCGATTCAGCAAAAGCGCGGTGGAAATAGAGCCAGCGAGTTAGCACATTCTGTGTGGAGTTAGAGAAAAGCGAAGACTCTCTAATGAACTGTGGACCCTTTGACATTTCGAATTCGCGAAAGCATCATTTTGACTAATATGTTTATGCTAGTGGTGTAAACGAGTTACCGCGAGGGAGACTCTATATCTGTAGACCCTTCCTGCAGTTAGATTGTACGAGAATATTTATTTGGTGATTTATTTTACTGTAATAAATAGTTTAACCCAGATCTGTTGGAGTCATTACAGATTGATAAACATATATACTAAGCAGATAGTTACATACATACATAGGCAGATGGATAGATAGACAGACTGACAGACAGGAAGACAAATAGATGGAGAGATAAACAGGCAGACAGACAAACAGGAAGATTGACAGATAAAGACAGAATGCGGTTTTTACTTCAGTTGATTGCATATTTGTACAGCTTATTTTTTCATATATGTATAAGGGTTTCCCAAAATGGACAATTTCAATACAAAGAATGATTTTATGGGAAATCAAAAGAGAAATGGCTCGGAGGGGGGTTGTAACACAGGTTCGACGGTTTCAGCAGCAGGTCTACGTCTTCACACTAGAAAGAACAGGGTTGATTCTTGAGAAAGTCCCTGCCCGGCTTCTGTTACTTCATTGTCCAAATGGATACGTAATAATTTCTTAAGTGGCCTTAAGGCATAGAAGTCACAGAGTGTCAAATTCGGACTGTACGGTGGGTGTTCTAGTATTTCCCAGCGAATTTTTTTTTAAGTTTCCTTGGTTTCATGGCAGACGTGTGGACAGACATTGCCATGAAGATCCGGTATCGTTTGCTTCCCTTCTCGAAACCCTTTACACTAGCTGTTCCTAGACGTTCGACCTAAGCAGTGCTTGCCATACACTGCCACTATTCCTCGATAAATGCTAGCATTAAACTCACCTCCTACAATTAGAAACCATTCTACCGCACGTTATACCGATTTGTATGCATCCTTTTATGTAACGACTTTACTTTCGATTAATTTCCTCGACCACCAACAGGTTTCACTATTAAGCGTCGCATAAGGTGTACACTTCTTATCGTCCTTTGTGTCCCTATTTGGTGGCTATGTTATAGCTGCAGTCATTCTGACGCAATCGCATATCCCCACTTTTCATTTGAGAAACCCTTATATATTAAAAGATCGTAAGCTTTTAGTTAAAAATAGAAGCAAAATAACTAAATCAATTCAGACTTGAAAAAATAAACTAAACTACAAATAAGAGTGAGCCTCAAAATCTAACTATGACACCTTACATTATATACAAACTAATGTTTGTAACTAATGTAAACTGCAGCTACATATCAGCAGCTATAGTACATTATCTAAGACAATCTAACATAACTAAGAAACTGATCAGTGACTACGATACACTCAGTAAAACACGCAATGACTGCTACAACATCAATGAACCAACTGTCCGATAGATATACAGAATTACACAATAAGCAAATTACAGATATGCAGGGTACATATATTAATTATAGTAACAATTACAGATTACAGTAGTGTTTTGCAAACTATGGTGCGCGCGCCCCTAGGGGGCGCGAGCATATTGAAAAGTCGATAAAAAAAAGCTTATTTTGAAACATTATTAATTTACTGAAAGTAAACAAACAAAATACATTCTAACATAATAAAAAATAAATACACATTTACACAGGTAAATGTTGTACACATTTACACAAGTATAGATACTAAGTGTTTACACACTTATAAATGTATCAGTACTATAAATAATGTATTTTATAATTAATTTACCAATGACCCCATGGGCTTGTCATATAAAATTATATACAAAAATTAACACTTATCTTGGTAATTTTTTGTACGGTTTATAATTAACCCCTTAACTGCCAATTAAAAGTTACGCGATTCGCTTCCCAATACCAATAAGTAAATTTTTCGCAAACACTGTCAAGGTCCTTTTATTGCGTTGCAAAGCCTTCGGAATAATTTTACGAATAGTAGTGCACAGAAAAGATCGTACTTCACACAAAAAGACGTATATGTACGTCCGAAATAATTAATGCTTTGGCTGAGTGAGAAGTTTATATGCACTGGTGGCACTTAAGAGGTTATAGTCGTATTGTAGCTTTAGCGTCAAGTATAGTATTATATTGAATTAAATACATTGTTATTGTATGGAAGGAGGTGCGATGAAAATTATGATTGAGTATTGGATGGCAAATATCAAAACTTTGAGAATCACTGGATTACAGTGTAGAACCATACATCGTTAAACTCATTCATAAGTTGCTCAATACGACTTTCCCGGCTTAACATGATGTTCTCAGTGATTTCCCTTCATGCAACCCAGCTTACAAAACTTATGAACAAAACCCTCTAAAAAACATTCTTGCTATAGACTTTACTAACTCGTTCACTTAAAATATTGGAGGAAATATTCTCTTGCAAAGTTATTAAATTTCATCTTTATGAAACGGGCAAAAAAAATTCAACATTCTTACCTCAGGTTTTATTTTATCAGTAAATGAATATTTAGGCAACAAAATTTTGCATAAAGCTTTTTTCATAATGAAAACATTTTTGTTGGTAGAAGTACAATATCACAATTTTAAGAAGGGACTCACTAAGAATTATTTTTAAGTCTCATCATTCAAAGTGATCTTAAGTTTGGAAAGATGCCTAAAGAGAGTAGCTCGTCTCTTCCATATTAGAGCTTTATTTTCTTAAAATATTCGTAAGATTTTTCATGTTAAGATCAATAAAGATGTTTGGTAGAACGAAAGCTATTAAAATAATGATACCTGGTATTACTTATAATCAAGGACATTAATATGCAATAAAAAGCCTAATTATCTTTACTTTCTAGGTAATTCTTGACAGTTAACAGCTCTTTTAAGATTTTTCAAAATTATTAATAGTCCTGTCAATTACAGGCTGTCTAATATTATTGATGAAGCATAATATAAAGGCTGTAATGCAAATGTAATTAAAGCCCCAGTAGTTAAAATTTCATTTGTAATTTAAATCGTAACACATTAATTAACTTACATTAAATATTGAGATTCAGGGCAAGATGCTAGTTACTTATGCCTTTCGTTAGCCGTTGCACCGTGTAGGTGAGAGTACGACTTGGCTTGGTACCCCACTACTTTTGAGGCAGATCACCTTGGGGGCCCCAAATCTTTTCCCCTTTCACCTACCACACGAGACAATTTGCGGCTCAAAGAATATTTATAGAGCACCAAGAGAGTTAATTAGTTGTATTAGAGTTAGTTTTTTAAGGTTGGGGGTAACCTAGTGGTTAGAGAATCGGACTCCAGACCGGAAGGCCTGGTTTCGATGCCCGATGCCACCAAACACCCTCCGAGTACATAAGGAGTACGTACTCGTTAAATCAGTGAGTCCGAAAATCTTATGGGCTGAATCACGAGTGCAGGGGACTGGAGAATATTTCCCTCCCCTTCAGTTCCTGCCTAAATTGTGGAGGTGAAGATAGGTGGTGTCGCCATCTATCGTCCCTTCGGGAAATTTCGCTGAGCTAATTCGTACTTTCACCTGTATGGTGCTCAAGGCCAAGGCTAACGACAGGTGTACTTCTAGACCCTTGCCACGATGAATTTCGTGGACCTCGTTCTGACTACGTCAGACAGGTGACATTAGCCAGAACAATAACAACAGATTTAGTTTTTTTATTCTCTGACTCCACTCATCCGGTGTAGTGGTTCGTGACGCTGTTTACTATGCGGCAGGGCCTGGGTTCGAATCCTGGAGAAGACATCGGTGTTTATTAATGTATAATGCCTTCGCGGCATGGGAGAACTCTAAATATTCGTCGAACTCTAAATCCTTTCATGAGATTGGTAGGAAGGAAAAAGATGTCGGAGGTTCCTGACCAGCCCCCAGGGTGTGCAGTTGGTGGAAAATTCAAAATTGGCGATCTAACCGAGTTAAATCACATTGTCACCTGCATAGTGCTCAAAGCTACAGCTACGACAGGCGTATAACTAGCCCCTTGCCAAGATGAATTTCGTGGGCCTCGATATGATTTTACTGTTGATTGGGTGGGATAAATAACAACAACAACTTATTAGATATCCCCCTTTTCCTTTGGAAATTTGCATTGTATGCTTCAACTTTAGGGGGTATACTTTTGGTTACAGAAATGTTTTAGATTTGACCAAAACGTCGTGTTATTTTTGAGTAAATTCGAATAACAAAATTTTAATAAACTTTTAAGCTCAACCGGATACAATACAAGTCTAACCACAAATGGATATTTTAGTTCTTTTCAGGAACGAATCGTGTCTGGAAACAAAATACCGTTTCGTTCTACCGCAACTGTAGTTGTAGTTTTGCAGTTCAACTCTTGCGCACACGTGTCTCTGGTTAATTGCCAGTACAGTGACGCTATTACTGCCGGATTACGTTGTTTTTACTCGTGTTAGTGAGCCTTCAAAATGTTTAAGGCGATTGTAGATCCCATCGACTGTGAAATGCATTCTGTAATCGGTTTTTTAAACGCAATGAATACTAAGCCGGTTGAAATTCATCCTTTACTTGTAGGGATATATGATGAAAATGTAATTTGTAATGAAATGGTGAGAGAGTATGTCCAACAACAAAACGATGGGCACACCATGATGAAGCACGGAGTGGGCGGCCTTCTGTTGTCAATGATGGTTTGGTTGAAAAGTGAATGAGAAAATTCTTGATAACAGACTGTTCACAATAAGATTGTTTTGTGATGAGTTTCCACAAATTTCAAAAACTATTGAATGGTGGCATCTTTCTTTAAAAAGG
The DNA here is from genome assembly GCA_019973955.1 of Trichonephila inaurata madagascariensis. NCBI lineage: Eukaryota > Metazoa > Arthropoda > Arachnida > Araneae > Nephilidae > Trichonephila > Trichonephila inaurata. The sequence goes on from BMAV01010984.1 coordinate 16,892, forward strand.
GTATAGACAAGTTGGTTTCTCTATATGAAAAATGCCTGAACAATGGTGGTAACTATGCAGAAAAATAGTTTCCGACAAGCTCTATTTTCAAAGATAAATTTTGTTTTAAAAAAAGATTTTTTTCTACGGTACTTAGTTTCCAGACACGCCTCGTATAATGCTCTTATCCAAGAATAAAAGACTAAACTAACACTTTGTCTAGTAAGTGAAGTAAAGGAATTTCTAGATAGAGAGAATTTTTTATCGCTATTGATTGGCCGGAATAAGTCCTGCCTGCTCCTCATTGGTTAATACATTTAAGTAAAACCCAACATTCCCAACTGTCGGTGAGGTTTGGAGGCCGCTTTCAAAATTTTCTTGGAGTACTGTAAATTTTGTAAAAGTGGTTAACAAATGGATATAAGGCTTTGCAGTAAATTGACTGATAACAGTTTTTGGTCCTTTTTTTGGCGAGAAAAACCACCAAGTTAAACCAAATATCAGTTTTTCCTTTCAATCGTCAGTTTGTTTTTTAATTTGAGATAAAATAAATTTGTGGTTGTTGGACAAACGATGAACCTGTGATTAGACCTAATAACTTTTCTTGTTCTCTTAAACCAGGGGTGGCCAACCCAAATGACCTTTTGGGCCATTTCGGAAAAACGTAATCCCGAAGGTCACAAAGAAAAAAAAATTTTTTTTTTATTTTAGATGTTAGATCTATTACAGATATTTATTGGAGTGAAAATTTAAAACAAAATGAATTATTATTATTGTTTTCATTATTTTTCATGTATGCAGGTATAGATAATACCGGGTAGGCAAAAAGTCCGTAAAAATTTTAAAAATTTATAAAACCCAGGAAATTAAAAAAAAATAAAAAAATGTTTTGCAGGTTTAGCATCGATAAGTCACGGTATTTATTTTTAAGAATAGAAAAAAAAAATTTTTTTAAAAAACTGATAGTACATAAGTGAAAGAAAAGATTCGCAAATAACAGAAATAACGTTACAAAATCATTTATTACAACAGTATGTGTTCCACATATCCACCACCACAAGAGATAACACATTCCAAGCGTGTTACAAATCCAGCAACGGCAAAGTGCAGAATGTCCGCTTGTTTACATAACAGCTCTTGGTGAAGTCTACTGGAGACAGATCTGGAGACCAAGGAGGCCATGTAAACTTCAACGTTTGCTAATGATTCTTAGACTGGATCGTCCGGATCTTACACGATCCTCGAGCGATCCAGTTTCCTCAAATCGCTGAACCAGCTTTATGAGGCGTATCACTGTTGAAGGCCCTTTTCCAGTCTTCACTTTTTTCTGAAGTCGGGATGTACGCAGTGCAGCAGTCGCTGATTCCTTGTTCATGAAAAACAGCTTCACCAACAAAGTTTTGTCTTTCTCACTCAGCATCCTCAGTTGGCATGCAACGGAGAATTAGATATGGATGAAGGCATCAGTATTCGTAATTGTATGTCTCATTTGCTTATTTCCAACACAGTTGTTTGAACCAGCGCCGTCTGCCGGCAGGTTTTTTTTGTTTTTCTTAACTTTAAAAAAAATTCCGTGACTTATCGATGCTAAACCTGCAAACCATTTTTTATTTTGTTTAATTTTCCGGGTTTTATAGACTTTTAAAATTTATACGGACTTTTTACCCATCCGGTATAATAACTATAATACAATGATCAAATATTGTTTAATTCATTTAAATAATGAGATATGTGTTTCTCAGTGCTTTCTCACTTAGCTTTTGTAAGTCGATCTCAAAAAGCGTGTATTTCTACATCGAAATTAATATTACAAGTGAGTGATTTATGTTTTATAAATTTCGTTTTCGAAAAGACCGATTCGCAGTTGCATATAAGTTGGGGAAAAAAAGTTATAAGAATCAAGTGCAAAACTGCGGGGTTCAACTGAAATGCAATACTGACCAATTCGAAGCATCTATAAAAACAGAATCAACGCGATAAAATAGAAACAATTTTGGGATTTATTTGTTACAAAACACTGCACTAAAGACAAAAATCTTGCACAAAATAATCGTATTTTGTAAAGTTGTAAAGAATCTCGCGGGCCACACGTTGGCCACCCCTGTATTATACAAATGATTTACAAAATTGATTGCGGATTTGGGGATGAGGCCTTTTTTTTCTATTTTACTGATAGTTTAAGAAGACACAGTTACAGTTTTCTCTTCCGATAATTGTGATCTCTGAGCACACAATTTAACTGAAAAGCATCAAGTAGAATATTAAATAAGGAAAGATGTAGTGTGCATCAAATACAAAAGACCTATTCATTCGCATTTGGCATACAATTTAGATAGAGAATGAAATATCTGCTCAAATATCTTATTTCTCATTGCTGTAGCTCAGAATTTTAAAATAAATCCTTTCATCTGATTTGAATCAAGGTCATTTTAAGGTTAAATAAGTTTTATTGGCGACGAAATTTATAAGTAATAAGCAGAATCCATAGATCAGACAGTGTGATACGAGTAACGTACCGTCATAATTTATACAATACTTTAAACGAGAACACTGTGGCTCAATTCCGTTTAAAATTCAGTTCAGAGAACCTGACGCAAGAATTTTGCAAAATAGAACTAGAATCTTCGATTCAAGGGAAATATTTGAAGGTAATTACTCTAACAGCTGAGCTACCATGACTTTTGCAAAGTTTATCAACTGAAAAATACCCTCAAGAATATTAAAATTTAAATATCTAGTAACAGATTCAAAACAGAAATGATCATGGTGAAGATATTATGCAAAGGCTTTTGGAAAGAGAATTTACTAGCTCAATATTTAATGTCATTTCTCTATTAAGGTATCCGACTACGTTCGGAACCGGGATTTTGCTAAAGCGTATAAATGGATAATATTTATGATATTTAGTGTCACTTAGATTAGAAAATGTATATAAAATTGTTTTAAGAATAGTATTACAATGAAAAACTATTTAAGTACAATATTTTGACACAAAATGAACCTAGAATGACTCATTCTCAAAATATTCTCCTTTTGTGAAAAATGATTCTATTATAATAATATTTTGCTTGTATATAGCTCAGACCTCTGTACAGAGGCTCAACTGGAATTTTCGAAATATATAACTTAGAAGTGGGTTTATCCATGTTTTATGACAACAGAGGGGAGAAATTTTAAGAAAAAAACGCCATTCATTATTTCAATTGGTTGTAACTCTGAAAATAATGTGAATTTTTCAAAAATTATAGTTACGCCTCTGTACAGATGTCTGAGCTATATACAGGAAAAATACTATTATAATAGAAGCATTTTTCACAAAAGGAGAACATTTTGAAAAAAAGTTATTCTAAGTTAACTTGTTGCCAAAATATTGTATTTAAATAATTTTTTTGTCAAAATGTCCTTAAAATAATTTTATACGTGTATTCTAATCCAAGTGACATTAAATATCATGAAAATTATCCATTTATGCGCTTTTTTAAAATCATGGTTCCGAACGTAGTCTTACCCTAAAACTCTTTATATGAATGTTGATAAATTTAGTCCAAGTCCAATACGTGAGCTTTTAATTTTGAATGCAAATTTTTCCCGCATACTTCATTGTAAGGTAGAATACTTATCATACTAGAAATTACTTGATAATAAATTGATATTTATAATAAAAATAAATGTATTTAAATAAGTTTTAAAAAAATATTTTTTTTATTAATAATTCCATCATCTTACAGCAAATTTATTGATTTATTAATCTAATTTTCGCAAGGTACACTGACTGTAACTTATTACTATACGGTTTCTGTACTCAAATTGAGAATAGTGTTCAATATTGTAACTTCTCAGCCTTTAGAATTTTTTTATAATTATTTCTTACATATGTAAGTAAGATACCTTAGATTATTACATCAATCTAGAAGAGCCTTCAGAGCATTGAGATACGCTTCAGGGACTTTTAAGTGGGACTTTTACTTTTTACGTGAGACAATTCTGCTTAATTACACAAAAAAATAATTCTCAACCAAAGAAAAAAAAAGGTATACAAATCTTTTTTTACTAAGTGGTTGTTTTTATAAAAACTAGTTGAAAAGATTAACTATTACTAATTACTAGCATAAATTTAATTAATGCTAAATTATAGCAAAAATCGTATGTAATAAATACTAATTATTCAATAGTTAATTAGCATTTAATAATGCATAATGATTTCTTAAGTAATGGTAAAAAAGTTGTTTGTCAGAGTAATATAATATTCCACATTTATTTTAAGGGTATGTAAATTGAATAAATATATATTATTTATTCTTTATATGTAATATTTTATTTAATTTAAACCCACAAATACTTTTGATCTTAAAAATATATCCAGGGGAAAACCACAAATTCTATAATTGGGAAATATAAAAGCAAAAATAACATAAGAAATGAAAAAACTTTATACATTTGTATGAATTATAAATATTATCATTTATTTTTAAAACCTTCTTGTAGCAAACATTAACACATCACATAACTTAAAAATTAATTTTGTAAAAAATTCTTCCACAGGCAATGAGTATAATTAAAACTATTTCTGTAGGGAATAAGACTCCAACAATGATATATCCATTTAAAAATCTTATTCGCGTAAAAGTCTCATAATTTAAAAGCTTAGTATTAAATTTTAGTGTAGAACAAATTTTAATTATATATTAAATATTTGAAAACTTAATAGTCATTCAAGAGTTTTCAACTTTCAAAACACGTTATACTTTTTTTGTGACTGTATCTCTATGGGGATGTAATAACAATGACTAAACTAACTGAACTAAATCAATTATTATTTACAAACAGGAAAATTTATATGACGTCATAATCAAATGATAAAAACAATCACACGTGCTTCCAACCAGTCAGTTCTTAAATTCATGTGACGTCATAGTCACGTGATAAATCCAATCATGAATTTCCAGCCAAACAGTTCTATCGTCTCACAGAATTTGACAGGAACACTTTTAAGGTATCCCACTACGTTCGGAACCGCGATTTTAAAAAAGCGCATAAATGGATAATTTTCATATTTAGTGTCACTTAGATTAGAATACATGTATAAGATTATTTCAAGAACTTTTTGAAAAAAAAAATTTATTTAAATACAATATTTCGGCAAAAAATTAACTTAGAATAACCTTTTTTCAAAATGTTCTCCTTTTGTGAAAAATGCTTCTATTATAATAATATTTTGCCTGTCTATAGCTCAGACCTCTGTACAGAGACTCAACTATGATTTTTGAAAAATTCAGTTTATTTTCAGAGTTACAATCATTTGAAATAATTATCGGAGTTTTTTTCTTAAAATTTCTCCCTTCTGTTGTGTGTGTCGTAAAACATGGATTAACCCACTTCAAAGTTACATATGTCAAAAATGCTAGTTGAGCCTCTGTACAGAGATCTGAGCTATATACAGGCAAAATACTATTGTAATAGAAGCAGTTTTCACAAAATGAGAATATTTTGAAAATGGGTCATTCTATGTTCCTTTTTTGTCAAAATATTGTGCTTAAATAATTTTTTATTTTAATACTATTCTTAAAACAATTTTATATACATTTTCTAATCTAAGTGACACTAAATATCATGAATACTATCCATTTACACGCTTTTGCAAAATCACGGTTCCGAACGTAGTCGGATACCTTAAAGAAGTGATACATGGTAAGAATTATGTAACAGTCGAGTAAGTTGGAATAGGTGGTTTAAACCATTGGAAAACTAATTAAGACTTCAGAAAACGTAGTCATCTTTAACTATAAAAGACGTGCTTTTAAGAATACGTGAAAGTCATTTTTTGTTTGGAGTTTATTAACAAAAGTCACGAATATTATCTTTCTCAGCACCATTACAATCAAGGTGAGCCCACTGTTAATTCCCATGTAAACATTGGCATGTTTTCACCACATCTTGGCGAACTTTAGAATTGTAAACAAATAATGGCAACGCTTAGGGTTGGCTCAGCAATGTGTTTTGTATCAACTCTAATGTTTTGTAAAAATATTTCAGATCGTTCGAAAGACTTCATATCGTACGTCGCATTAATAACCCCAGTATTATAAACCACAGTTCTTTTAATATACATTATGCTTAACTTTAAAATTAAAGTCGCATATGTACTAGTAGGTTAAAATGTTTGAAAACTTGCCTACAAAAACTTTTGAAGATAGTAAAACATGTTTTGTTCTGTGGTGAAAGATAAGGCAAAAACATGTGATCAACTCTCACTGCAATGCATCAAGAGAGTCTTTCTTCAGTAGTTAAAGGTTTTAGCAGCTACAAACAGAGCCAAAACCTCAGTAATCCATATTACCCGATGTAATGTTTTCCGTCACATGGCTGTAAATCGGCTTCTTTTTGCGGATAGGATCACTATATCTTTTTGAACACCTGCACCGTTAAAATATTGCACAGTCTTGTCCTTGGGCATCGCCCCGGCAATCTTTGACACCGTGAAGAACCCCTACTCCGCCCCTGAACCGGATGTAATTCGAGGATAAAGAAACCGACCACTACCATATCGGATACCCTAGAGAAGGCAGAGAGAGAAGACGGTTTGAAAACTTCGCTGAAACATCGCTGCAATCTCCACAAACAACAAAATTTGAAAAATGATCAAAACAATATTTTTAATAACAATATTTTTTCAATGTATATACTGTAACTAATAACTGTGACTTAAAAAAACTAAATATTTAAATTAATAAATATCAGACTACCATTATTCATTTCAAACGTCACGCCGACTATTCCATACTACCCGACTCGTATTAACATATTTGTTAACAATAACATCGCACACATGTAAATAAAGTTTTCTTAGTTTAAAAACCCCGTATTACATAAGAATTTTTTATTTTATTATTATTATTATTATTATTAT
>BMAV01010984.1:33173-66210 GCA_019973955.1 Trichonephila inaurata madagascariensis
CACATAGCACACCTACGTGGAAAACGGCTGGCTTTGGGAAGCGAATGGCGCAAATTTTAACAAGAAGTTTTAAGAGATTTATTATAAACTGTAAAAATTATCATGAGATAAGCGTTATTTTTTTATATAATTTTATATGTGAGAATCCCATGGGGTCACTGGATGCTGAACAGCTGCGTTATGCACCACCACACTGGTCCGGCACCAGGTATTATGGTATGGGGCGGTATTGGATATCAATCTCGCACACCTCTAGTACGCATTGCTGGTACTTTAAACAGCCAGCGATACATCTCTGAAGTATTGGAGCCAGTTGTCCTTCCTTACCTTCAGGGCTTGGCCACAGCCATATTTCAACAGGATAATGTGCGACCACGCGTGGCACGCATTGTCCAAAGGTTCTTCGTCAATCACCAGATTCAATTGCTTCCCTGGCCAGCTTGCTCTCCGGATCTTTCGCCAACAGAAAACATGTGGTCCATGGTTGCTGAACGATTGACCCAGATTACACCCCCAGCTGCCACACCAGATCAACTTTGGCAACGTGTGCAAGTTGCTTGGTCTGCTGTACCCCCAAGAACACATCCAAAGTCTCTTTGAATCAATGCCAAGGCTTGTGGCAGCGGTGATCTCCAACATTGGCGGCTACTCTGGCTACTCATTCTGGCAGGAGTCACACTTCACACAAGTCTATAAATTTAATCATTTTATATTTGGTCAACATGTTATCTACAAAATAAATTTTGTTGTGCTATCTCTTGTCTTTCTTGGTGTTGCATTTACGGTGGCCGGCAGTGTAGTTGTAGATATAATTATACATCTTATCACTTATTCTTAGCCCGTCCTGGCAAACACCTTCTAAATATTTGAAGGTAAATTCTAAAGTAATCTAATTCAAGCCGACACTAATCCAATTTAAACAGCTAATTGACCAAATCGTCAATATTAATCATATAATCTACGAAGCACTCGCACCCAGTTTTACGTTAATCACTTGCTGCTTTCCGTTTAGCTTCTAACCTCACTCTGTTTCGAACTTGAACATTAATCTTTAAATACAAGCCTTGATTTGAATAATTCATGTCTTCTTCTTTGAAGGAAAGTTATAGAATAATATTTAAAGAACCATTATTGCCCTAGAGGATTAGTAAGAAATACGCGAATAGACTCGTTACAAAAGTAATTTTTTCTGAAAACACAAGACAAGCAATAACATAAAATAATGTATGGTGTTTTTTTATAACTTTCAGAGAGAATCAATACACATCTCTACCGTCCTCTTTTTCTGAAATAAATTACAATTACAGTAGGACCCCGATTTGCCAAACCCCTATTTAACGAATTCAGCAACTTAACGAAATTTTCTTCTCGTCTCAGATTAAAATTAAAACAAAAACCTCTATTTAACGAATAATAAATCTCGTATTAACAAATTATCTCAACAGCTGGGAAATTCTTTTTTTTTTTTTTTTTTTTGCTATTTTGAATTAGAGAATTTTAATCTCTTGCCATATAATAAATCCTTTTTGTCCGGAACAGAAAAAAAACTGTTCGTGTAAGCAGCAGATTCTGACGGAAAAGGTTGCAGCTCATTATTAGACTTTACAAGTGCAGATGTAAAATTTTGTTTAAGAAAGAAAATTCCTTTATCATATTCCACTGTAAAACAAAAGGGATATTTTAAAAGTTTTTTTTTCATCCTCTCTCTCTCTCTCTCTTGAGCGAATTGAGGTTTATTACATGAATGGTTTTGTAGAAAATTTTGTTTTGAAAATACATGCAGAACGGCTAAAATTAATAATGAAACCCCTATCAAAACTGTTTCATTTTTTTTAATATTTTACATTGTCTGGAAACTGTGAAAACATACCTCTCTCAAACAGCATGATGTAAATCACGCAGTATTTTCTTCTTTGCATAAAGCCGTAAAAGAACTCTTTCGGGTCAGGAATCCAAAAAATTATCAACCATCTATTTGTCAGTATTTCAAAATTTCTAATTAACTGGTGCGTAATTGTTCCCTAATGGTATTTTTAGCTGCTGAATAATAAGTCCGTGATTTCTAACTATGTATATTTTTTGTGCAATTCCTTAATAAAAAAATTTTCAAAAGGCAAGTGCAAAATATTGGCACTTTTATTTGGACCCCGATAATACGAAAACCCTAAAACTAACGAATAAAATGTTTGGTCCTGTTAAATTCCTTAAGGTATCCGACTACGTTCAGAACCGTGATTTTGCAAAAGCGTATAAATGGATAATATTTATGATATTTAGTGTCACTTAGATTATAAAATGTATACAAAATTGTTTTCAGAATAGTATTACAAAAAAAAATTATTTAAAAACAATATTTTGACAAAAAATGAACATAGAAGGACCATAGTTTAAAATATTCTCATTTTGTGAAAAATGCTTCTATTATAATAATATTTTGCCTGTATATAGCGCAGACCTCTGTACAGAGGCTCAACTATGAATTTTGAAAAATTCACATTATTTTCAGAGTTACAACCCACTGAAATAATTACCTGCATTTTTTTCTTAAAATATCTCCCCTCTGTTGTCGTAAAACATGGATAAACCCACTTATAAGTTATATATTTCAAACATTCTAGTTGAGCCTCTGTACAGAGGTTTGAGTTATATATACAGGCGAAATATTATTATATATAATAGAAGCATTCTTTACAAAAGGAGAATATTTTGAAAATGAATCATTCTATGTTCATTTTTTGTCAAAATATTGTACTTAAATAATTTTTTATTGCAATACTATTCTTGAAACAATTTTATATACATCTTCTAATCTAAGTGACACTAAATATCATAAATATTATCCATTTACGTGGTTTTGCAAAATCACGGTTCCAAACGTAGTCGGATAACTTAAATCGAGATCTGACTGTACAGAACTTCGATAATAAAAAAAAGGAATTTTAGTCATAACTTACTTATTGATTCATAAAATTTATGAGATCCATAACTTACTGTCTTAAATCTCCATTTGCACGGATTATTAAAAAATGCACTTAATCGTGATTGTATCTGCCCATATTATTCTAAATAAGGATGCTTTTGCAGTATTTCATACGTCATTCAGCAAAATCTTCCTTCAATAAACCATTTAGATATCGACAAAACTGACCAACTGCCCACTGGAAAGTTTTGTCCCTCATTCCAGTATCTCCAAATCCCTCCAAAACGCCTTCAAACTCCAACATCATCCTCTTTTATGTCCCGAAATTCGCATTCACCTTTCCGCTGCAGGCAAATCCTAAAAGTCATTCTCTGCGACTATCCTCCCTAATCCTAGGTCAATCCACCCTTCTTGTGATAAGCCCTAAGTCGGGGCGCATACCAACACCCACAGAAACAAATATCCTGACGAATTCTGATTCGACTTAACGGTGCCGTTACCCTCTATTCCCTGTACTGTCCCAAAAGCTATTGGGAAGGTCGAAGAAGAGGACTGGCGATTCCCTACGTTTGATAGTAAAGGATGTAATGTCATAGCGATTTATTGCAAGTGCGGGGGTGGATGATCTTGATCAAATTGCCTCTGTGTTCTTTATTTATTTGTTTGTTTTTAGTTTTCCTTTTGGAGTTTTTATGGTAGTATAAAGGAGGTAGAGATAAAAAATTTTATAAGCTTATTTCCTTAAGGTAACAAATTCAAATCTACTTATTGAAATATTTAAGTTGAAATAAACTTAACCCTTTCGCTGCGCATCCCGCGATTTCCATGGGCAACGTAGATGCAGCGAAATTTGCGCAACCCGCAATTTCCATAAGTATGCATTTTTCCGATTATTTAGCTGTGTAACCCATGCTGCTTTTCTTTATGTTTTCATTTATGTTTTTATGTTCATATTTTGGCGATTTTTTTTAATTCTATATTTTAAAATAAAAACTCTTTTACAAAACTTTTCGTGTATTTCAACTCTAAAAAATGTAGATTTAATATGTAGATTTGAAATACGTAATAAAAACAAACGCAATTTTTGTAACCTACTTTGAAAAAAAAACTACGCAGGGAGAGACTTAATATAGAAAATAGATTGTAAAGTATAACAAAATTTCTTCTGTGACAGTGGTAGACTAGTGGTTATGGTCACGAACTTGGGGTCAACGTGTTAGGAGCCCAGTGCCTCTAAAGACACGCCTAGGGCTGCAGTAGCCCAGTGGTCAAGGTATCGGATTATGGAAGACATGCCATGAGTTCGAGCCCAGTACCACTGAAGACCCGCCGTGTAGGGTAATTACGAGGTCCATCTCCACAATAGCTCTTCATGTTGCTTTATAGTGCGACGTTAATATATGCTTACTTGCTCTTGCGGTAGCCTAGTGGTCAAGATCATGAACTTGTGTCCGGCATGTCATGAGTTCGAGCCTTGTACCGCTGAAGACCCGCCGTGTAGGGGAGAGATGCTCGTTAAATCTGTCTACATCTGAAACGTTCCCCCATTGGTGTGGTGGGGTAGTTAGGATAAGGGGGTGCCTAATCAGGTGTCGTCCTCGTCACTTGACCATGGCTCAAAATTACGAGGTCCGTCGCCAAAAGCCCTCGTGTAGCTGAACAGAGTGACGTTAATATTCACTCACTCACTAAAGACACGCCGAGTAGTGGAACCGATGTGCGTTAAAATTGTCGAGGCTCAAAGTCCTCTCGTTGGCGTAGTATGGTAGTCTGGAGAGGGGGTGACAGCTAGAGTTTTGTCCTGGTCACTTGATCGGGATAAAAAGTACAAGGTCCGTCATCAAGCTTTCGTGTTGCTTAATAGTGTGAGGGAAGTTAATATACATTCCCAACACAATTTCTCTTGAAGGAAAATATAAACATCTCTAGTGAAGCAAAATGATTCCATTTGCTTATAAGATTAAAAAATAAGTTATTTCTATAAGGGATTTCTTATTTCCTCAACTCTTAAAACTAGAACAGGAATTTCCATATTAAATTTTATCTATCTAATTTGATTTCACATTGATAAAAAGAGTTACAAATTTTTATGTATGTATAAATATTTCCTAATCATACCGTTTCCAAAAGTAAAAATAATTTAGTTGAATATGCGTTTTTAGTATATTTAATATAAACTGATGCTTAAATTCATCATCAAAATCTACTTAACTAAAATAGTTTTAAAAAAAGCACAGAAAATCTGAAATATGCGTCAGTTTTATTAGTTTTGTTACGATGTTCCATGCTCCAGAGTAACTTATGTGTAGTTATCGTCAATTTCTTCCATGAAATATATTATAAAGGCAGGAGTTACGTTGTTAATTACTAATATGAAAATAATATTCATTAATGCTATTGGTCATCAATTTTTAGTGTTTTCTTACAATTTATATTAGTTTTATAATTTTTTTAATTTGTATTTTTTTAATTCTTCTTTTAATTTATGTTTAAGTTTTAAAAATATAAAACAATAAAGTAGCACATAATTAATGATCCATACACAAAGGAGCAACACACTCTGGTAATCTTTTTTAAATAACAAAATAACATTTTTTCCCAAATCAAAATTCTGTTATTCTTTTTTTAAAAAATCAATTGTGTCCGAGCAGTCACTAGTGTCATCGTATACTACATTGAAAATATTCAAGTAGTTAAAAATACAATCACAAATTTTTAATTTAAAATGCTTTCACCACAGGTATTTTTTAAGGAATTTGATCTTTAACATATTATTGAGCAACTGATTTTTGAGTTTCTCTAAAAAAACTACGAAATGCACTGAAATTGTAAAGTTTTGGTGATCATTTTCATTAATGAAGCAGTCATAATAGACTGAGCAATTTGTAAGTTAAATTTTGCTTCCATATAGGACTGATTGAGAACTTTAATATATATAGTTAACTACACATAAAATATTTTCTGAAAAACATATACTCATATATAGGAAAGGAAATATAACTAGTACAAAAAAAAGTCTAACACATTACCAGATAAAACTATTAAAGGAATGCTACGTAAAAGGGTCCACGAAAACCATTACATTTCAACTGATTGACTTCGACTAAATATTAAACACAGACTTAGTTCGAGAAATAGATGTCTAATGTAGTATTACTGAAGAAAAGAAACAAAAAAAAAGTGCTAAGAAGTTTTCTTTTTCCTTGAAAGCAAAGTAATATTTCAGAGCGATAATAAAAAGTAAGAAAAAAAGAACTGCTCCTAGGGAAGCCGTTTTTACTCTTTCTTATAAAAAAAGAGGGGGTATATTTCTCCCGTGGTCGTTTTGTGGGATTAATGTAGAAAAGTTTTTATTTTTCGTTATTTAACACAGCGTCGATGATGAAATACATGTTCTTTTCTGCTGTAGATAAGAATAATGTACTGAAAATCCCAAGCTCTCACACATTAAATGGCGGCTTTAAACAATTTTTAGGCTTATATAGCTTTAGTGCCTGCTATCAACATTTTATTAGGTAGTATAGATTTTTCGGAATTTTTCGGAAGTTGTTGTTAAAGGCGCAATCAGCGGTTTTATATGTTCTGTGTCTTTAAATGTATTGCAAAAATAAATGCATTTGTAAACTGTGCTAGAACAAATCCTCTTTTCTTATAATTAACAATACATTTTACTTAGTATTTTTAGTGTTTGTAGGGGTCCTTGAAGATCTTTCATTTAATGTTAATACTAATTATATTCGGAATCATGATTTAAAAAAAAAACACCTATAAATGGATAATTTTCAGGATATCTAGTGTCATTTGGATTAGAATATATGTATAAAATTGATTTAAGAATATCATTATCATAAAAAATTATTTAAATGCAATATTTTGGCAAAAACTAAACTTAGAATTAGTTACTTTCAAAACATTCTCCTCTGATGAAAAATGCTTGTATAATAGTTTGCTTATATAAATAGTTTGCTTATATAATATTTTGATCATATAAAGCAAAGATTTCTCCAGAGGGCCTGAGCTAGGATTTTTGAAAAATATACATTATTTTCACACAGAGTTGGTACCTATTCAAATTATTATCGGGGGGTTTTTTTTTTTTTTTTTCTTAAAATTTTTCCCTCTGTTGTTTTAAAATGTGAATAAATCCACTTCTAAGTTATATATTTCAAAAATCCTAGAAATAATTTCCGGTGATTTTGCTTACAGTCTGATTATTTTCCTTGTAACACTTTTTCAAAACATTGGTCTTTGTGTATAATATTAGCATGAAATATTTCCACCAATAAACACACCCATTATATATTAGAAGGAAAACGATTCAAACACTCATCACGAGATTCGCCGGATTTATTAGACACAGACTTGAAATATGGCAGGTATATTTCTTTTGTTGAGTAGAGATAAACTAAGAATGGATTTGGCGGAGAGAGAGCTAGAGTCGTATTAACGTCGCACTATAAAAATGCACGAGAGATAGTGTCGACGGACCTCATAATTTTGTACTGTGGTCTAGTGACAAAGATGACACACCTAAACCTGCATCCCTTTTGCTAACTTCCACACTGCACCAAAGGGAGGACGTTTGAGCCTGGACAGATTTAATGCGCATCGGTTCCCCCTACACAACGAGTGTTCAGCGGTACTGGGCTGAAACTTATGAAACGCCAGCCACGAGTTTGTTACCTTGACCACTAGGATACCACGGCCCCACGGATTTTGCGGAAATCGAAATTTAAGGGGAAGGGGGTAATGGGAATATTTTAGATTTAAAATAAATTCCAGCTTTGAAATATTAAACCTACTGCGGGCATCCCGGGAGAATGATTGAGTGTGTATTAATGTCCCACTATAAAGCAACACAAAGGCTAACGATGACTGACCTTGAAATTTTGAGCCACGGTCAAGTGATGAGGACGACACCTGAGCTGGCACCCCACTCTCCTAACTACCACAGAACGCCAACGTAAAGATTCTGAGACAAGGTAGATTTTACGCTCATCAGCCTCTCTGCAAGGCGGGTTTTTCTGTGGCAAGGAGGTTCGAGCTCATGACACGCCGGCCACGAGTTCTCGACCGTGACCAGTAGGCTACACAGAGTGCATCCCGGATCAAGCCCTTATTCAAGAGTAACACAAAGGCCATTTACGACGAATCTCGAAAGTTTGAACCAATATTAAGAGAAGAGATGAGACAAAAAGCTCCAAAACACAAACTTTGTCTAAGCCTTTCTCTTTCAAGCATTTTGAACAGGGACGTCTTAAGGCATGGGCCAACTGGGGCCGGGCCCAGAGCCTCGGTCACACACAATGGGAGTAACCTTAATAAGATCATAATTTGAATAATTTCAACGGTCAAACGTTATTTCCGGTTGTATTCTTCGAAAAACTGGAAATTTTGGACAAAATGTTCACTGGCTTTATGTGACGACCGTCGTCCATATATAGGCCTAGACCAATGACGCTCACAGGAACTTTTCAAAGGGAGGGGTCCAGGGTCGAAAGTCCACCCTTCTCGTATCATGCTCCAATACACCGTTCACCATATTCTTTTGATGTTGTCGATGTTCAGGGGAAAAAACAGTAAAAAATTTATTATTGAAAAATAATTACCATTAATTAATAAAATTAATTATTAATAACTAGTACTTAATTAAGCTTTACGTATATACATAGGATTATAATCAATCGGTAAAAAAGGCTATGGGGGGCAAGACTCGGGGACCCCGTCCCTTTGTGTTCGCCACAGGTATAGGCCTACCATCATATTACTCATTCTGTCAAAAGACTGCAATCGGTCGAGCCGGTTTGTAAGATTTTAAGTCCTGCACATGTATTTGTTTAGGGTAATTATTTGTACTAGTGTTTGACAGCGTATTGTATGTACTGTCTACTTTTAAAGGTTATAGGTGGGCCTACATTTGTGCAGAAGCCTAGGGCCTTTTGCGTAGAGGCCTAGGGTCACAAGAAGTCTTAAAACGTCCTTGATTTTGAATACGGGAAATTAATACACCATAAGGAATTTCTACTTTATTTTTTTTTTCAAACCTAAGCTATTAAATTTATTTTAGAGAAACGAAGTGCTTGCGAAAGTTCTTGAAAGGGTTTGACTAAAACTACATTTTTTTATTCAATTTTCGAAAAAGTAAAGTTTTCTTTAATATATGAAATTAACTAATGCCTCGTTAAAATCAACGAAAAAAAAAGATTTCCAAAATTTCTAGAAAAAAGTTGTAACTCTAAAAAATATACTTTCGTTGATTCTTTCTCTTTTAGGTGTTCTTGGTTATATTAAAATAAATACAATGGTCTACGTCCGATGGAAAAGGTAAAAATATAGTAAAACATTGTATCATAAATTCAAATTTTTCCTTTTTAGTTACTTATTTTGTTATACCTCTAGATTGATGTCAAAAAATTAAAAAAAATGACATTAAATAAACCATATTTTAATTTCCAAGAACATTTTGGTAGCCTCCAGAGACAGGAGAATTATTAATATAATATCAATAGACAATGTAATAAAAAAGGTATAATCTGTTCTGAGTTGTTTTTCGACACCTTAAAACTCATTTACATAACAAAGTTAGCTCAATTTTTCATATACTGTACATGTTTCCATAACAATATTCTACAAATTTTGCAACTGACATATACGTGACATAAACAGGGCAATCACTAAAAGAATAACAAATTAGTTGAAGCCTTTTGTAAAAAGATTTATCAAAGATTTGCTTAAATAGTAAAAAAATCTAAAAAAGAAAAGAAAAGAATTTTAAAAAAATTAAAACATTTTATAATTATTCCAAAAACATAACTATTAGGAAGCGCTCTGTGCCACAAAAGCTCTTCCTAATTGATTGATTTGCAATACTATATATTATATTAATAACTCAATAGAACTTTTACTAAGTTCCGTACACTTTTCAGTGATGTTCTGGGATGATGTGCAAATATAATCCGTTTATAAAAATGGTTAAATATTAATGTTACCTATTGAGCGAAATATTTAGGATACACATCTTTGAAAATTATTCGTTTCAAAATAAATAAAGGCTATCGCGTGTCTTCCCTCTAATTTCAAACTACAATCAACTGATGAAAAAGGGCCCTATCATCATATCTTCTCCTTGAGTTGTTTGATGTAGAGACCTCGCAGATCGTTGGGGTTCGCAAAGGGACTCGAAAGCAGTATGGCTTGAGATGCCATTAAATCAGGCAAAAAATATTAAAAACTTTTTTTTACAATAATTTATTTCTATTAATTTAAACTAAAAAACTGATTACATGATATATGGACAAGATAACTAAATGGTAAAAAACATAACGGTTATTTACCTTCAATGAAATATAGCCTCTGAAACTCGTCAAAAAAAATCCTCCTGTCTTCTTATAGCTAACTACTATTCAGGAACTCACTATGTGGCAATATTGCTCCCAAACAACCCCTATTATATATATCACCAGTTATTTATATGGTATTTAGTAGTGACATTCGTTTGCAATGTGGAGTTGTTCTAACTCAAAGTGCAAGGGATACTAACACAAACTTAAATTATTATCATACACTCCATATTTTCACACTACACGAAAAGTTCTCGCTTCAATTCAAAATTTAATACACCCCCTCCAAATATATACATATATATAGGCTTATTCTCTACAAACAAGATATAACATCCAATAATCACA
Organism: Trichonephila inaurata madagascariensis; assembly: GCA_019973955.1. Taxonomy (NCBI): domain Eukaryota; kingdom Metazoa; phylum Arthropoda; class Arachnida; order Araneae; family Nephilidae; genus Trichonephila; species Trichonephila inaurata. The sequence continues at coordinate 43,782 of BMAV01010984.1, forward strand.
TAAATATATATATATATATACTAGCTGGTATACCCGTTCTTCGCACGGGTGAATTGAAAAATTAAACAATACAGACTGAAGGATAAAGGAGTTTTTAATGAGTTAATTTTACAGGAATTGTAAATTAAACAAAAAGAAGCTTTTTGCATATCTTAGCTAAATAAAAAACCATGTTTGCTTAATTTTAAGTCTGTAGTAAAACAGCTGATAAAAAAAAGTTTTTTTTTAATTTATAAAGCCCGTAATGTGTAATACGTTAATATTAAATCTCTATATACAATATTGAATTTAACAATCTCTCTATGTACAATATTAAATTTACTGAACTATCTCTCTATATACAATAGTCAGTTCAAAACAGGTCTAAAAAACAGTAGAGTGAAACGAATCTGCAAGCAGGGGGGGAGAGGGACGCGTGACCTTTGACACTGTAGATGGGGTGAGGACTGGGTTGGATGAAACGAAGCCGCCCAAGCAAGGGGTGAGAGGGATGCATGACCTTTGACACTGTGGATTGAAATAAATGATCCCTATTTGAAACGGATATTGTTCACCATTTCATTGGTTTTAATTTTATTTTCGCGGAACCCTAATTTTTTTTTCTATAATAAAAGTAGCCTAAGTTATTTCTTATAACATTAGCTATCGTCCAGTGAATGTTTCTTCAAAATTGGTTCAGCCGTTTCAGAGATTAGCCGGAACAAACAGACAGACAGACAAATAATTTAAAAATTGATTTTTTCATATAAGTACCTTATATACTTTTAAATGCATTTAGTAAAAAGCTGTTAATTTCAAATTGCAAACAGGCACTTCATTTTTATTTATATTTATAGATATAAAATCTTCTTTTATTCTACACAATTGTCTTTGATATAATCTGGATTCAAGCCCAATACAATAGAATCGCGAAAACTCGATACTCGATAACCAGGCAGTCTGGCAAAACTCGGTCACACCCTTGAAGATCAAAAAATCCCTGGCTGAGTTCCTAGGTGCGCAGAAGCCGATGAAAATGATGTCAAACAGTGGTTCCAGTCCAAGACATTTTATCCAAAGAAGAAATTATTGCTGCTGTCACAGTTAATAAAAAATGCCGAAAAATGATGAAGACGTTAATGTTGAGGACACCGTACAGGCTCCTAAAATATCACATAGTGAGGGACTAAATGCTGTCGAAACCTCCCTTAAGTATTTTGAACAAGGTGCGTCAATAATGAACGTACCGTTCTTTCGTCGTCTTCATGAAGTAGCAAAACGCAGAATGCAGTACGGAAGGCAACAGGACATTTCGCATTTCTTTAAAAAAACAAGTAAGATAAAAAAAAATTAAGTCAATTTCTACTTAGATCAACAAAGAAAAATTTTATTTAGCTGCTTTTTATTACATAGTTACAATTAATATAAATATGTATATACATAGGACAGAATCACAACATTAAGTGGTCATTAATTCTTATTAATTATCATTAAAGTATCGTATTGTCATCCCAAACAATCGTGTATATAAAATATTAATTCAAATGAATGCTTTAAAACGTGAAAAAAAAACCTTTTCAAGTTTTGACACAAATCGCCAAAAATGATGCCAACGTGGCTGTATTTGTAATTCTTTGAATAATTAGTTTTAATCAATTAATATTTTAATTATAATTACATTATTGTATTGTCATCCAAAATAATCAATGTATATAAAATTTCAACTCAATTGTAAACCAAGGTAAATAAATAAATAGAGAATGTGAGCTAATACTAGGAATTGAAAAAAAGGTAGCCAGTCTTTACAAAATTGGTTACTTAATTTTCATTATAGATAGTTTTATGCCTTCATAAAGTATTTTTCTGAGATTTGTCTGATCAGGTAAATTACAGTATACTATGCATTCATTATTTTTCATTTTCATGTAATAAATGCTCTCTGCTTTCATAAAGTTTGTGAGAGGTCTTAACCTCTCTCTTGGGCACCTAGATATGTAGGAGGTAGGGAAGAAACAATCGCCATGATCCAATCAATCTATTTATTGATCACACAAAATAACGACACAGATTCAGTTAATAACAGTAAGAAAATGTCTCGGTGCTAACCGCGAAAGTACAACAACAACGAAATACACGAAAGATTAGGAGACTATCAAACTCGATCTTTATTTTATATAGGGTATAATCTTTTATCCGATTTAATCTAATATTAATTTAATCTCAGTGATCAATCGTCACTTAAAATCTTTCTCCTAATAAGTATTTATTCACAACAATTCAGTAATGATACCTGTCATTAACAATTTCACCTGATTTCTGGGTTGTATCCTCTCCTACTCTCTATTCTAGCTAGAAAACTTCGACTATATAAGCAAACTTCAGTTGCATATCACGAGTTTCTTCTTCCGAAGGGTTGATTGTGAATAACGCAAATTAATAGCCAAAAGATTTTGCAAGAGGATTAGTGAAAGGATCGCGAATAGATTCGTCACAAGTTCGTACTTTCAATTTGTTTAAGGTTATGAGGGCAGTTTATTTTCTCCTGTAGTCTTAAGCAAACAGTTTATAAAAGTGCAGTACAATATTTTCTGCTGAAACACTCGCCCTTATTCTTTTTTAATCTACTCTCTATTACCTAGCATTTTCACTTACTAACCCACCCTTCGGTCTACATTAGACCGAAACTCTACTGTACGAGATTTAAATGTCATTTGTCATAGCATTGAGCTATAGTTTATGCAGTTATAAAGTAATTATTCAAATTCAATCTGTGACGGGGCTTTATCGTGACTTCTATTAGTAAACCTCTTTGGGAAAACTTTGGGGCCAGAATGGCAATTCTTTCCAACCTAACCAAGAAGAGAACACGATTATGTAGATTAGGAAGTGTATGTATTGGAGCTTTTGTATTCGCGTGGAGTTCCCAGAGTTCTGATAGTGAGTTCTAAGAAGGAGGCCTGATAGTGCCAGTGAAGTTCTAGGAGAGTTCTACGTGAACTTCGAAGCCGGAAGATTATCCATTTGCCGGATCAAGTGGGATCAAGAATTAGTTTGACGATATAAGGACTGTAGCTGTTCGCTGTGGCATAGCGGTAAGATAATTTAGATTAAGCTTTAAGACTAGAGCAGATTCTATAAGTTAGGAAATCATCTATAAATATAGATTCGGTGGTTTATTGCGTTATTTGTTAGAATTACAGTTTAAGTCTCATCACTCCTGATCATAAGCCTCCTAGACTAGCGTTGTTTTGGTTGAATATAAATTAAGATCATAATAAACTAATTTTACTATGGAAGAGTTTGGTGGTCAATCTTTTCTCCCCTCAAACTATGGTCGTGCAGATGATGAAGAGACGATACCCCCAGTCCGCGGGGTATCACAAATTATTTGAATAATGAGTTAAGCAGAAAAATTAATTACAATTGCTTTCAGTGTTTTTTAAAGAGCAGTCCTTTATATGTTTATATAGTTGAATTCTTTTTCCCCTTCATTTCCTTATTTATCCTTTAATTAAGAATTTATTTCTTCTAATTATTAAGACTTCTTTTTTTTGTTTTAGGTACCAAAAGGCAAGATTTTTTCCTGAGTTGCTCTTTTACATCTCCGAGCAATTAAAATGTAAATATTTTTAAAAAGAAACTCATTATTACTTATTAACAAAACTCGAATCATTTGAATTCCAAAGACGTATATAGAATTTATTTCCCATTTCGAATACATACGCAAACGCAAAAATATGCTTAAATTCTATTTTTCTCATCTTTTATTTGTAAAAACTCAATTGTTCTTGTAAGAACAATCTTCAAAACTCATCATTTCTTTAAAAAAAAAATATTTTCATCACAATATTCCAAAACAAAATATTCCATTTATATGAATATCTAAATAAAGAAAAAATAGATTCCAAAGAATGAGTTTGGATTTATCAAACAAAGAAAAAATGGTTTTTAATAAATAAAAAAAAGTGAGGATTAAAACACATTCAACCCTATTTTATCTTCGATAAGTTTTTTTTCTACACACATATATATATAAGTTTTAAGCGTACACTTTTCTTTTTAATTTTGTGATTACCTCTAACTGATCAAAGAACCTAATCAATAAGAAAAAGATTAATTACGCTCTCCAAAACTCGTTGGCTGTTAATGAGAATTGCAAAAAATGTCCACAAACACTAAGTCTTTTAATTAATAGGATTTCCTTGTGTGTAGAATACTGATTACAATCAACGAACTTAGTTATCTAGAAGAGTATTTAATATCGGACGAGCTTCACTCTCCTAATAATGAAGTCCAATTATTGTCTTACTTGGAAAAAAAGTCAATTAAAAGTACAAACTATTATTTAGCTATTAAAGAGTCAAATGAGTTTTTTTTTTAATTTCCAAAAAAAAAAAAAATTTAAATAAATAATATTAAGTAAAAAATATTTAAATTTATAATTTATTTTTTTTTTTTTTTTTTTAATTTATAAAATTAAAAAAAAATTTTTATTATATTTTTTTATTTTACCTTTTTTTTATATTTTTTTTTTTTTTTTTTTTTTTTTTAGTTTAATAAATGTAGCTTCAATTTTTGAATTAAACAAGCACTAGAAGCAAAACAGTGTTTTTGAAAAAAGACCGAGTCATTTTGAGATTGGGTCAAGAGGAAAAAATTTCTGCATCTTAGATAATCAATAAAAATACTGCTGCCCATAAGATGATGAAGTCATAATGTTACGAATTTTCTGAAAAGAATACTTAAAATAGTGTAAATAATTTATATGTGGATATGCAATACGTTTATGTTGCTCTATGTTGTATTTATTTTACGTTAAAATTGTAGTATTTGCAAGCAACGCCATCCCTTACATTATAATGGCGATTCAAAGGAAACTTGGCAAATTCTTGGTTGTAGAGCCAAGTTGGCATCATTTTTGGTCACCATGTTCGCGACTTAGTGACAATTTTTGGCGATTCCGGGACCCTATGCATTCTTCTAGAAATTAGTGGAGAAATCCACTAATATCAAGATCTATGACTCAAGCGGATCTTTCTCGAAGCATCCGTGAGGACCATAAATAGGAAGATACTCACCGAAACTAAGTTAGTATTGTTTTGACTAGAAATTAGTAGTCTTGTCTTCACCGTGAAGAGTCCATTATATAGTTATTAACTCGGCTGTTGAACGAGGGAGTGCTTGTGAATAATCTTTCACATACGTGTGTTTTAGGCACTGATAGTTGTGTCTGAACGCTGTTAAAAGTGTGAAGACCTTCTGAGATTTATTCTGTGAATGTTGCTGTTGAATCCTGTATTTCAAGGATTTTTTTCGACAATAAATTTCCATCGTTCCTGAAGAACTGTCTTGTTCTTTACGACTGATTTGCTTAACCCTTTAAGCAGTTTGCCCATACAGTGTACGTGCTACCCGAAATTGGCCTCACCTGGTTTGCCCGTACGGCGTACGGGCATCGATATTTTCTCCTTTCCTTTTCTGGTTTGCCCGCAGACTATTTAGTATTATTATTTTTCAACAGATGGCTTGGCTTGTCCATGTAAATGAAATGCTTTTCATCCGGGGTTTTCTATGTAGCGGGAACTTTTCTTCGAAATTTTTGTTCTACTGTATGCCGTGCTTGTGAATCTTATGGAAATTATGGATGGACGACAAAAATACTTTCTTGTTAGATGATGAACTACATTCTGATACAGATATATCTTCTAATTATTTGGATTATTCCTCAGATGACCCGTGCAGTGAGTTCAGCTCTGATGAAGATTTGAGTTCTGCAAGAATTTTTACCGAGGTTGATGTGAAAAATCCACCTGTTCCGTGTCCCTGATTTAAATTTTCTGGTATTCCCTCTGTGCACGTACAATTTGACGACACTTCTGATGTTCTACAATTTTATGAAACGTTCTTTACTGCATGCAGAATGTACTTGAAAAAAGCAAACATTTAGGGGGGTTATGTCCAAAATTGTAAAATAAAAAATGTTGCAAAAGCCTTAAAAGTGAAAAAAAATAAAAAAAATTCTTAATATTTTTATTCTATTAAGTATGGTACTTAATTATATGCAATAAAAAATATGCCTTTTTTGGAAGCATTTCTAGTAAAATAATTGACCGCTTAAAGGGTTCCTTGAACCTCAATCAACGTAACATTATAATAAAATCCGATCTGTGTATAAACCTGTGTAGAGACGTCTTAAGACATTTTGAGTCCCTGTGCCCCTATGCAAAAGTAGTCTCACCTGTGATCCTTAAGAGTTGACAGTATGCTTCATACATTGCCAAATACTTGTTCTAACGGTAACTCCCAGCGAATAAATGTGCATGATTCACAATTTCACAAACTTAGGCACCACACACCGACTCGACTCATTTCGACTAAATGAGTAATGATAGTGTGTGGTAATAGACCTAGGCCCTAGACGACGGTTATCAAATGTTAATAATGCAGACTTGTGCCACTGTTGCCAGTTGGCATATACTAATATTAAATTCCCAGTTTCTTGGAGAATATGTCTTGGAATAACATTCGGAGATTAAAATTATTTTGATCATGATCTTTTTGAGGCTGAGTCGGGAACAAGACGTGTCCCCCACTGAGGCCAAGGCCCTGAGGCTGGGCCCAGTTGGCCTATGTCTTGAGACGTCCCTGAGCCTGTGTGTTTTTTTCTATAAGCCTTTACACAACCTTCTTAGCCTGTATATATAAACCGAATTGAAAAAATCCAGTAAATTTCAAACATGTTGTTATTAGAGCGTAAATATTATCAAACGGATGGAATATTCTCTAGTCAAATTAGTGTAAAGTAAAACGCCAGTCGCCAACAAAATAATTGTTTTATCTCTGGTAACTTCATCTGAAGAGCTAACACATTTTTACTTCTTTCAACAAATTTTCCACTACTTTCAGAGACATTTTTTTTTGTCTTTATTAACCTTTTAACCCTCATGCCCGAGAAAATCTTGGGCACGGCACTAGAGCTCCAAAATGTCAAGCCCGAGTATTATACAAGGTAAGTTTTTTTGAGTGAATCTTATTGTTTTGTACTCGAATACATAACGGGAGAAGCTTATTTCAGCGTCATCTCTTAGTATTTTGCATAATGGTGACAATATATGAACCCAAATCATCAAAAGAACTTGATATATTCTCAAAATAAGTTCGAATGTTCACATAACATCAGTATTTATGACAAGATTTGAATATTACAGGGAAAATAGTATGTTTGATTACTTGTGAAATAGTTAGTACGTTTGGATTTAAGGTAATTCCGTATTTATACAAGCAACTAAAGTCAATCTTAGTATAACATACTTAAGAATTCTTCAACTTATTTAATAATAACTACTTAAACCAGCGTTTCTCAAACTGTGGGGTACGCCCTCCTTGGAAGGCATGATAACTGTACGAGGGGGGGCACGAGCGTACTGAAAGTCTAAAATAAAAGATTTAAAAAAAAATTACTAATTTACTGAAACTAAACAAAATACATTCTGACATAAGAAATAAAATACACATTTGCACTGATATAATATACTTATAAATGTATCAATACTACACAATGCATTTGATAATTAATTTATTAATACTAAGTTAAGAACAAGTTTTAACTCCATTGTCTTGTCATATATAAAATAATATACAAAAATTAACACTTATCCAAATAACTTGTACAGTTTAAAATTAATCACATAACTGCCGATTAAATGTTACGCAATTCGCTCCCAATGCCCCTGGACACACTGTTAAAGTCGTTTTATTTCATTTCATAGTCTTCGGAATAATTTTATAGATAGCAGTGCACAGAAAAGATCGTATTTCGGAAAAAGGTATATATACGTCTGCGGAAAACAACTTTTTGACTGAGTGAGACGTTTATATAAGACAGTGGCACTTAAGAGTTTTAAGTCATATTGTAGCTTTAGCATCAAAGCATAGTATCATTTAATTCAATACATTGTTATTGTATGGAGGAGAGTGCGATGAAAATTATGATTGAGTATTGAGTCGTAAATATTGAAAGTTCGAGAAGCACCGACTTAAGCCAAACCTGCTATTTTCATTTGTTTTGATTAATCCAATTCTATGCCTGTAGAATAAGTTTCGAATCTAATAAATTTCAATATAATTCTGGTGTTATTTAAATGGTATCTACGCCCAAAATATCAAGGAACAGAAATCAACTTTGGTATATAATTGTTCTAAAATCATCTCTCTCTCGTCTGTATTATTCGTTAAGAAATCTCTCAACTAGAACCTCTCTGGAAAGGAGGAAGAGTGTGATAAGACCTGCCTCTGCACTAAACTTAAGGACACAAAGCCCTTTACTAAACAACCCAACAGAAAATATTTCACAGGCTGAATTTGCAAAAGCGATGTCTTCTAATCGCAGATGCCTTTCTGAAGATAACCTCATTAAATCCCTTGTAATCTTCATAGTTGTATGAAAGCCGAGTTTATTAACCAGAAATTTATAATCCTCTTCGAGTTTCGTGAAACTGATTAAAGGTACAAGAATATAACTCATTATCCTTACACTCATCAATAATTCATAAAGTCATGTATTTCTTTCTTTTCTGTGCAATACATTATAGAAACATTTTCCGTATTTGTTACAAGAACAGAGATTAATATTCTATATCATGTTAAAACTATTATGTATATATATCATGAAGAGTTATTTCTCTTAACCATAAATACAATATTACTGTCAACAGCGGCACGCACAGAAATGTATCAAGGCTTGGGAGAGCGGGGGGAGGGACCAGGGTCGAAAGTCCACCATTTTCGTTTCATATCCCTATACGTCATCAAACATTTTCTTTTGATTTCTTCGATTTTCCGGAACGAAAAAAGAATAATAAATAAATTATTGAATAAAAAATTGGCATGAATTAATAAAATAAATTTTTTAAAAAAAAATGCTAACTTCACGTACTATATGCAAAGGATTATAATCAATCAGAAAAAAAATCGAGATGGGGGGAGGGGTCTAGATCTGTGGACATAACTCTTAGTATACGCCACTGATTGTCATAAAATCACAGTTTTGGTTCGCACGGACTAGTGTATTATATTTTACAAATCACAAGTTCTTGTTCAAGACAAGTAAAAGTAAACACGTGGCCGCCTATCTGGTTCAGTGGTTAGTGACGCTGACTTCTGAGCCGTTAGGCCCAAGTTCGAATCTCGGAGAAGTCATGGATGTTTATAAATATAGTGCCTTCGTGGCATGGGGGTACTCTAAATAGCCGTCGAGCCGCAAGTCCTCTCGTGAGATTGGTGGAAGGGAAAGAGAAGTGGGAGTCCCTGACCACACACCAGGGTGTTCTCCTTCACAATTGGAGTGGAATCGAGCCAAATCGTACTGTCACCTGTATGGTGCTCAAAGATACGGTTAACTACAGGAGTAAATCTTCATCCCTTTGTGCCGTGATGAATTTCGTGGGCCTCGATTTGACATCGTAAGACAGGTTACATTAGAAGCAACAACAACAAAAAATCATTTTTTATTTAAAGCATATAATTTAACTTGTAATTTTGTACTTATTCAAAACATTTGTGCGTTATTCATTATCCTCATACATACATTTCATTTCATAAAATGTTAAGAAAAAAATACGGTACGAATGTTTGTATAAACTATCGAACCGACTACATTAGACTACACCGACTCTAAGCAATTATTTTTCTTTATATCTTTGTTTTATGTATTTCGAAACAACATAAAAAGGACCCATAGCCTCGTGTTTATTAGGGGGAAAAGGAGGAATGAGAGTTATATTAATGTTCCATTATAAACCAATACGAGGGCTATTGGCGATGGACTTCGCAATTTTAAATCTTTTGACAAAAATATGGAACATAAAAAGATAACATTTTTAAAGAAATTTCAAAAATGGAACAGAATAATCACTGAACAAATATAGGCAGATTGTTGAAAAATAGAGTTTTTTTAAAAATTTTATCTTCCTTTGTTTTCACCATGTAATCAATAAAATATCGTATTTACTCGAATCTAAGCCGCACTATTTTTCCGGAAATAATATTACTGAAAATCGGATTGGACTTAGAATCGAATGCAAAATGTTTCTTGGATCCCGGATATTGAGCTTTCCCCCTTTTCAAAAGGAAAATTGTAACTGTTCATTCTGGTCACTTACATCGATGATGGATGCCATTCCACAGTTTATCTCCAGTATTCAGTCTATCCTAAACATTGTTGCCTGTTTGTATTTATACATTCTTTTTTGTATGTGCTTTCTTTTAATCCCCTAAACATCAAAGATATCGGTAATAACATCAAGAAGAGTTCACTGTGACGCAAGTATGAAAAGGAAGACAATTTTATAAGCAGAAGAAAAGGAAACAGAGCAGCGGCTATTGAAAATTTGACATGGTTGAAACAAATATACGTCACTAGCGTAAGCAAAATGGTATAATTTTTGCTTGTAGTTGTCCAACAGTCTTTAATAATTCTTTTACATTCTTATATATAACATTCTTTTAAAAAATGTTGCACAACAAATGCATTGGCATAGAAGACGACACTGTGGGAAAAAATGACCAACTCCAGCACCAATTCTAAAGCCATCTGTAATAATGGAAGTGACGAATCATTTTCGAAACATGATACTGGTGATTAGAGTACTTATAGATTCATGCGTGTATTTAAAATATTTTAATAATGATAAAATAAGTTAAGTATTAACTCCTTATTATTTCTCATTGAATTTTTCGAAAAAATTTCTTAAGTATTGGATATTGATGAACCTTTCTCAATTTTTTTTTATTGCTTTGCACAAAAATGAGTAGAGAATTTAGGGTGCTGCTTAGAATCCAAGGAGGCTTATATTCAAGTAAATACGGTATATGAGCTGCGCATGACGGCTTTATTTAACAGAACTAATAATGAACCTCAAAATAGATCAATCGATTTGTCAGGCATTACTAATATTCCTTAACGAATAACAGTTAAACTTTTAAATTAATTTAAATAATTTTAAATCCAAGTAATTGGAGAGATTCATTGATATATTTCTTCAGAATCCAATGTTACTAATTGTCATAAAGAGAGATAGCATCCTTCAAATATTCCAAACTAACATAACACAGAATGTGAAATTATAAAATTTAAAATATAAAAACAAGTATTTGAGAGTTGTATTTACGTCGCACTATATAGCTGCACGAGGGTGAAGTATTTAATGTATACTGTGAATTTGAATAAGCATATGGCCTAAAATTTACTTATTAGAAGTTTGTGGTGACATTAGAATTTAAATACTTTTGAGGAATTTATAACACACAGAACAAAAAAAAATAATAAATTTAACCTGCTAACTACGGTGCCCCTGTTTGAAATCGAGCAATGACGAGTATACACGTCAATCACAAAGAAAGTGTCACTGCTAAAATATTGGTTCAAAATCATGGGTTTATTTTATAAAAATGTCAATTTTATCAATAATACTTATTTATTTGGTTAACCTAAACATATATTACACACATATTGGAATTTTTTTATGGATATCTATGAATTTTAGTGACCATCAAAATTCCCGAACTGAGAGATCTGAACACACACTGATTTACTTCCTTCTTTACTGACAAAATAGGTTCTACCTGTCTTGACACTAGGAAAATTCTGTAGAGGTGCTGTATGGTTAAACTCAGATCTCTTACAAGGAAGAAGCATCCTTGCCTTTCCCACCCCAATTAAATAACTGTTCTTTAGGCAGCATGGCATGGACCATTACTCCAGTGCTTCTCAAACTTTCAATATTTGCGACCCAATAGTCAATCAAAATTTCCATCGCGCCCCCCTTCCATACAATAATAATGTTTTGAATTCAATAATACTATACTTTGACGCTAAAGCTACAATACGATTTTAACCTCTTAAATGTCACTGGCGTATATATATATATATGTCTCACTCAGTCAAAATGTTAATTGTACTAGTCGTATACATACGTCGTTCCGAAGTACGATCTTTTGAGTGCACTGCTATCCATAAAACTATTCCGAAGACTTTGGAAAGCAATAAAAGGACTTTGACAGAGTTTGCGAAGGATTTACTTGCTTCAGAAGATTTGCTTATTTATTCTTATTCTTCTCTCCCCCCACCTTCCAGTACATCACATGCGCCACATAGCGCGTCCACATGGAAAACGGTGTCATTGGGGAGCGTAATGCGCAACTTTTAATCTGCAGTTAAGGGATTAATTATAAACAGTATAAAAAAGAAATATATTAAGATAAGTGTTACTTTTTGTGTATAATCTTATACATGATAAGCCGATAGGGTCCCTGGTAATTATTAAACTTGTCCTTAACTTAGTATTGCTAAATTAATTATAAAATACATCGTGCAGTACTGATACATTTATAAGTGTATTATATCAGTGTAAATATGTATTTTATTTTTTTATTATGTCCGAATGGTTTTTTTTTTGTTTTGTTTACTTTCAGTAAATGAATAATTTTTTTAAATAATCTTTTGTTTTCGACTTTTCAATAGGCTCGCCCCCCCCTCGTAGAGTTATTATGCCCCCTGGGGGGCGTGCCCCACAGTTTGAGAAACACTGCATTACTTTAATGTCAGCGCATGACACTAACATCAAACAATGGGCATTTACATCACTCGATATCTAGGTAAATTCGGGCCGACAGCTATCCATAATAAAACGTCACCCATTTGTCCCATGGCTGACCCTACCTGAAGGAACTCTGTTATAAATCACCTTTCCGACTTTTGCCTTTGCCTCTTAAAGGCTAACATCTAAAAAACATTATCATCTCACATAAATAATTTTTATGCAAATTTATAAGCTGTTTCAGCCTGTGTATACGGCAAAACAGGAGTTCCTCTTAAATTTTTCATAATTTTTATTTATTTGTTTTACTTCAGCCTTGCCTCAGATTATTCTAAACTTCTTGCAATTTGAGACAATGTTTTGTTTTTCTCAAAAATTACAATTTAAATAGCCAATGACCACTACTTTGTACACATGACGAGTATACTCGTTAAGACACAAAATTCTGCAACTTCTCCATGACGAGTATACTCATCAATCACAGTTAACTGGTTAAATTAGCATTGTGTGGCAATATTAGAATTTAAATGCATTTGAGGAATTTGAACAGACTTAAGTTCAGAATACGTTCGGAGTACTTTTTAACAAAATAGCATATTTAAACAGTGTAAATGCCTTTTTAAGACTCAATACCAATAAAAACTAATATTTAACTAAAAATATTTAAAATAAATTACCTGAGATTTACAAAAATCACAATTATAAGTGAAATTTTAGCAATATTTTTGAAAAATTTCAAAGCGATCAGAGAAAAAAGTAATGAACTAATATTAATAAAAGTATTACTAAAACGAACTAGATGCATTTATCTAGAAAATGTTCTAAAATTTTAATGATTTATTAAAATTTGAAAATTTTAGAGCTGATTGAGTAAACATTATAAAAGACATTATATACATTCTTTAAGAGACCATTATTTAAATAACAAGCCATAACTCAAAAAGCATTCTTACAATAAGAAATATTTTAGTACATTCTCTAGAAAATAACATATATATCTGGTTCAAAAAGTTTTACAGAAATACATTTGTAACATTTTGAATTATCAGACTGGCCATGATTGATTTTGAGAAATTTAAATGCCTTGTTCTGGTAGATCAAAGACACACTTCCGGTTTTTCTAACTGTTTAAAATTAATTGTAACTTGGACTTTAGATAGTGTAGAAACTAAGTAAAGTATGTTTTGTAAAGCTGAAAGATAGTTTTGTTCAATAAAATAAAAAAATAAAAAAATATATCTGTCATTACAGAATTTGGTCATTTTCAACGTGTTCGGATATCTTAAAAGATTAAAGATTTTTAATGGCTACATATTCCACTTTTGCACTCACAAAAATCAATTACTTAGAAAACTCTTTAAATACTGAATTGATTACTTTTTACGTTACACTTATTAAGCGTCAGTAACACATTCTTTTGTTTTTCCTGGTTAAAAGGTTCCCATTCTGGGACCATTAATAAAAAAAGACCAATTCCACCGTCTCTTTAATTATTCTTTAAGCAATATCAAATGCCTTCATTTAAAAAAAAAAGGCGATACACTCTATTCGTTCGCAATATTTTTCTATTCTCTCCCTAAAAGACAATGTTACTTTAAACATTTTATCTCTGAAAAAAATCAAATAAAGCAGCACGGTTTTTTTTTCCTGGATAAAATTCGAAGCTGGGTAAGAAAAAAAGGGATATCCCAGAAGACGAGGTAAAAAAAACTGTTCCAACGTAGGAATAAGAAGAAAAAAAACACCGGAAGTAAGAAAAAAAAAGAATGACTAGGATTAATCGCTGTCTATAGTGGAAGACAACAAACAAAAGCGTAAGGCCCATTTGGGACATCTGCCAGATAGCCTCGCTCCCAGAACAAATTGCCATTCATAAGGAAACAGTAAGGTCGTACCGCTAAAGACAGCTGACGGCAGTGTCGCGACCCGCTTGCCATTGGCTTTCTCACCTTTTACGATCCTGTAACAGAGGTAATTACAACGAACCATAAAACGAGATTCGGTCTTCGGTTCCGCCTTCTTCGAAATTTCTGGGCTTCGAATTTATCGCGATGTTCCGCCTTCTTTGATCTATGTTTGAATGTCGAACGATTTATCGTGAAAAGGAAATTGCACCTCAAAATGGCAAAGGCTGAACAGGGTTTCATTTCAAAAGATGGCATTACTGGTATTAAAAGTTATAAATGCGATGTTTCTCTTTGAGCGATTATTCGTTTATAATCAGAACCCTGAATTCCATAGAAAAATGTTCTGCTCCTGCTAGTGTAAACTTTAATGTTGTTTAAAATGGTCCGTCGTAATTGCTCGATTTCCTTTTTACTAACGTAGCTTTAATAGAATGTACATTGAAATGGAAATTACATATTGTAAGCACTGTATTTAAAATAATAATAACGCTATTGATTTTGAACGTTTAGTACACATGCAAAGAATATGCATTTCATCCTCATTCATTTTTGGGCTTTAAAAAAAAAAAGGTAAACATTTGAAAATTACCTGAGATTCGATTAAACATATATTTATATATCTTAAAAATTAATGTGACCAACTGAAATAAATGAATATTTCCTTTTGGATAAAAAGGGACATTATACCAATGTACTTAAGGTATCTTTATAAGTTCTAGTATGTTCATTTGTATCTAAAATGAGTTGCTAACGTATTGATTTAGTTAAGCAGAATGAAAATACTGCATAAAATTTGACTAAGTTAAATTCATAATTAACGAAATGAAATTAATTAGTAAATTAATAAAAGATTTTTAAAACTTTTTTTTTTTGAATTTTCAAAACTATAATACCTGTTTTCTTAAGGTATCCGACTACGTTCGGAGCCGTGGTTTTGCAAAAGCGCGTAAATGGATAATATTTATGATATTTAGTGTCACTTAGATTAAACTACATGTATACAATTGTTTTAAGGACATTATGACAAAAACAATTATTTAAATACAATATTTTGGCAAAAAATTAACTCAGAATAACCTTTTTTCCAAATGTTCTCCTTTTGTAAAAAATGCTTCTATTGTATTAATATTTTGCCTGTATTCAGCTCAGACCTCACTACAGAGGCTCAACTAGAATTTTTTAAATGCATAACTCGGAAGTCGGTTTATCCATGTTTTATGAAAACAGAAGGGAGAAATTTTAAGAAAATACGCCGATAATTATTTCAAATGGTTGTAACTCTGAAAATAATGTGAGGTTTTCAAAAATCATAGTTGAGCCTCTGTACAGACGTCTGAGCTATATACAGTCAAAATATTAATACAATAGAAGCATTTTTTACAAAAGGAGAACATTTGGAAAAAAGGTTATTCTAAGTTCATTTTTTGCCAAAATATTGTATTTAAATAATTTTTTTTGTCATAATGTCCTTAAAACAATTCTATAAATGTAGTTTAATCTAAGTGACACTAAATATCATGAAAATTATCCATTTATGCGCTTTTTTAAAATCATGGTTCCGAACGTAGTCGGATACCTTAATGCAGATATAGTCTAACAGCATAAATGGTGACCCTATTTGTGTATACTCAAGCACTCAAAATTTAAAAAAATTACAAAAGTATGCTCTGGAAGGAAATATGTTGTGTACTAACTATCAAGTAAAAATCGTAAGAATTTTCAGAAAGCAAAATAACAGAAAGTAAATACTGAAACAATATGTGTTGCTTCCCTGCAGCGTTACTCTCCTTGTGGAAAATTGAGTTTTACAGGGAAAGTTTGCTTACCAGCATGAACTTGAAAACTAAGATTACGGCAATCCTAGAAAATGTAACCACGATTACCAAATTAGGGGCAAATGACATAACCAGGAAAACATCGTAGAAGCTTTTGGCAGCGATCCTTCTGGAAATTTCCATGAAGTTGTATAGTAGACCTTTGAGACAGAGGTCAAGTCAATCGAAATCAGAGTTCTGATTTCGTTGACTCAGAGTGCAACTGTTTATCTCTTTAAGGTATCCGACTAAGTTCGAAACCATGGTTTTAAAAAAGAGCATAAATGTATAATTTTCATGATATATAGTGTCACTTAGATTAGAATACATCTATACAATTGTTTTAAGGACATTATGACAAAAAGAAATTATTTAAATACAATATTTTCGCAAAAATTGAACTTAGAATAACCTTTTTTCCAAATAATCTCCTTTTGTAAAAAATGCTTCTATTGTATTAATATTTTACCTGTATATAGCTTAGACCTCTGTAGAGAGGCTCAACTATAATTTTTGAAAAATTCAAATTATTTTCAGTTACAACCATTTGAAATAATTATCGGCGTATTTTCTTAAAATTTCTTCCTTCTGTTTTCGTAAAACATGGATAAACCGACTTCCAAGTTATGCACTTCAAACATTCTAGTTGAGCCTCTGTACAGACGTCTGAGCTGAATACAGGCAAAATATTAATATAATAGAAGCATTTTTTAAAAAGGGGGAACATTTGGAAAAAAGGTTATTCTAAGTTAATTTTTTACCAAAATATTGTATTTAAATAATTTTTTTTTGTCATGATGTCCTTAAAACAATTTTATACATGTATTCTAATCTAAGTGACACTATCATAAATATTATCCATTTATACGCTTTTGCAAAGTCACGGTTCCGAACGTAGTCGGATACCTTAAGACACAGCTCACACAATTGTGCGGGTTAAACATTCTAATCCCTTTAAAACTCAAACTCAGTGGCGCAACAGCCCATGAGGGCCAGGGCCTACTGTTCCGATTCCAGTATACGTGACCATTGGACGCTGAGATGCATAAGCAGATTTCCCTATCAGGTGGTCAGTCTAAAGCGAGACTCCCAATATTTAAGTCCCGAAGCAAGCTTGGTACTCATTTATCGACCCACTGCAATAGGGATGGAAGATAATCCCTTTAACACCCGAAATATTTTCATCTTTAAATAGTACACTCTTCTGGTTATTAACACTATACTGACCCAAATTACAAAGGAAAAATAAATAATATTTACTATCCCACTGGAACGTGGAGTGTTCCAACTCAAACATGTTGGATGGATCTTAAAGAGCTAAAGAGCCGAACGTTGCAAAGTTGGCTTATGCAATTTCTACTATTGTAAATAAACTGTTATAATATTTCTTTGTGTATATACTTCTATTTGTTTTCGTGTATTCATTTTTTTATCCTTGTCCATAATACTGTTATTATTCGAATATTTGGAGTCATCGGCTGCTTTTTCACAGAAGCAAATGTGCAACAATGCTAATTGTTGAGTCTTTCAAAACATAAGAAAAGTGTAAAATAATTCGATTTCTTTGTACGTTTAGTTTTGAATATATATACATATGATTCACTTACTTTTCACCTTTTTTTTCTCTCTTTTGTTTTGAATTTTTATCTACTGAAACTAGTCACTGTTATCATTATATATATCTTCTTTTTCTCATTGGACAGTTAAAAAACCTTATAAAAATTATACCAGTACTTTTAATGAAGAAACCTTCCTTTTAACCCCTTTAACTGGCAATTAAAAGTTACGCACTTCACTCCCCAGCACCACCGTTTTTAACATAGGTGTGCTTATGTGGAGTATTGGGGGGAAGGGGGGGAAGAAAAAGGCACAAATAAGTCTATTAATCTCTGAAAAAAGTAAATCCTTCGCAAACACTATCAAAGTCATTTTATTGCATTTCAAATCCTTCGGAATAGATTTACTGATAACTGATACAAAGAAAAGAATTGTATTTCGGAAAGGCGTACATATACGTCCGGGGCACTTACACACAGATTGAATGAGACGGATATCTACGCCAGATGCAGTTATGGGGTTAAAATATGTCAATAATATTAGGGATGTTTGACATTTCTCTCTAAGTCTGTTTTGTTGTGAGAAATATTTATATTTAAAAACCTTTGATAATCAGAAATAAGTAGTTTGTTTCTCAAAACAACAAAAAAATCGATAGTAAAAAGTGTCTTGGGTATCGATTCTCAATCTCTGTCGATGGACCATTACTAGATAAAAGAATGAAGCTAGTAAAGCTCATTCAATTCAAATAACAATACATTTGAGAGTAATTCATTCACAAATTACCGTACTTCAGTCCTGAGAAAAATTTCTTCTCCACCCAAAACTTCGAAGGGTGGCATTTTGTTATCTAAATTTGAAGCAATATATAATTTTATGCTTTAAGAATTGAGTATATCTATCTTGCATAAAAACGAACGCAATTTTGAACCAAATGGTATAACTTTATCATCTGCTTAATGATAAATATTTTTTGTTCCAAAATAGTTATCTCTCACTGAATTTACAAGTAAAAAGGACGATGCACAAAATTCAAAATACCTTAATCGCATACCATTTTAAGAGGAAAGCCAATAATAAAATAAATTTAGTAATATTTGTTTTAAAAAAATTACATATTACATTCTAAAGTGCTCGAATATATTGACGTCGATAAAATAAGTATAAAAAGTAAACATGAGCAAATAAAAATGTTCATGAAAGACCAAAACCTATTATTATTGAAGTTTACCATACTTTAATACAGGAATTTTGCAGAATAAATTGATTTTTTCCTTAAATACATGTTTTGATAAATATGTCCAATAACCTTTTAATTTCCATAGAAACTACACTCGTGCATGTAATACACATATGATATACACAAAAAAAGCCATTGAGTTGAGGATAAATAATGCTGTACAATTTGCACAGCATTACTCCTCATTTATGAGCGTGTAAGGCCACTGTGGTAACTGCATATATATTAGTACTGTGGTTGTTGTTAATCAGTTGTTTCAACTGACAATATAGATTGTCCTAATTTAGACGTTTACGATCGTTTACAAATAGTGTTAACGACACATTAAGCAATCAATTCTGAAATTACAAGGGAACTAGGATTATCAAGATCAACAGTGTCAAGAATATATCGAGAATACACGAATGCAGTAGAGTACATAGATATCTCTGAAGAGGGAGGGGGATTACATTCTAAAAAATACATAGATGAGAGAAAGCGCCGAGGGATAATTTTTATGGTAAAAATTAAAAATTTGTTGGTCTATGGGGAATGGAGCTCCCAAACTTCACCCTTGAGTACGCCACAGCATGGAGGTGTGAGGGAAATACTAGTGGTCGGACTAACTACAAAGAACAATTATCTTGAACGTGAGCAAGATGGTGTGAGAACGGCTGAACCATATTGTGCATGCCCAGCGATGTCAAACATTGGCACATATTACCACCAAGCTGAGTCATGCACCTGACATACAGTCAATAAACCAACCGTACAGAGGATGCTTCTCCATACAGACTTTAGGAGTCGTAGACCCACGATGGTACCATTACTCAATGTACGCCATTGGGCTGCACGTCTTAACTGGGTTACAGAAAATGGACTACAGGAGACTAGACACGAGTAGCCTGGAAGGATGAGTCTCGATTCTGACTATTTCTCACCGATGAGAGGCTAAGAATATGATGTCAGACTCTTAGGAACCAAAGATCCTGGATGCCATGTTGAAGCTATACAAGGACAAGGCGACTCAGGCATGGTTTTGTGTGTTTTCTCTTGGAAGTTTTTGGGATCTTTGGTTCTTGCACCAGCTTCCTGAATGTGATTCGTTGCAAGTACGGCACTCAGTTTGCAGACACACGGCTAGATAACAATTCAGACAGACTCATATAACAAGACTCCAAGTCTTATGCCCAGATACGTGGACAATTCAGAACACAATTTTCATAGATATAACTCAAACTAGCATCAACACACATTATTGCTATCTTTCTGCTCGAACTCGATTCACTTAAATTTAAAATAGTAAATCTTATTTGCAAACATCGCGGTACCTTTATGGAAACATATTCTCAAATCAAACAATGCAATTAAAGTAGTTCCCCTTAAGGATTAGAAAAAGGATCCAAAGAGAGAACCCGTTGCAAACTTCTTTAATAAATACTGGATTTTCAAATACCACAGTATAATCGTATTTCTATATATTGTTAGGTTAAAAATCATTGAAAGCATTTGTCACACACACGTATGTACATATATAGTATAGCAGTACCTCTCTTTTAACCATTGGATTGCAAGATTCATAGTTACCTAATTTTATCAATGAATAACAGTAAGTGATATTTTCTCTAATTCATGGGAGAAATGAAAAAATAGCAACATGGCGTATAATTTTATCCATCAGTAAAAAGTGTATATCTTTATTTAGACAAAACTTTTTGTTACAAATAAAGGCCGAATTTAAGAAAGGTACTGAAATTATAATCACTAATTTTCCAAAATATTTTAAACGAGTGAAGTACATCATTCTTGATCAATGAGCATAATTATAAGAATTCTCTACAGAATTCTTGAACTTATCGTATTACTCAGACATATTTGCGAAGCTCACTGACAAAAGAAGGACTAAATCATGACGGTCAAGTGATTAATACAATCACTTGTTCTCCATTGAATCCAAAACTGACATTAAACTCACACTCATTCATATTTTTTGCAAAATTTATATGAAATTTCAAATTGAATAATTGGGTAAAAATATTTTCCAAGTATATTAAGATTTTTCAAAGAGTTTTTCAAAATTTTTACAAAAAAATGTATAATATGAGTACTTTTAAATCAAATGCATTTTTGTTTACCTATGAGCATTATGATTCTTGACAAATATGCACTTTTCTATAGAAAGTTTCTACAAGAAGTAAAAGTTGGAGCTGTGAAACACATGAACTGATTGGCTAAAAACACATGATTACATTTATCACACGACTTAAAGCCCCATGAATATTTAACTGATTGGCTAGAAACACGTGATAGCAGTTATCATGTGACTATGACGTCACATGAATTTAGACTATTGCGTTTCTGCCTTTTTTTTTTTTTTAATTTAAAAGTAGAAAAATTTTCTTTTGAAAAAATGGATCTACATTAAATGCAATTTTTAATTGCCCCCGGCGTATATATCCGTCTCACTCGACCGATGTGTTTAAGTGTCCCGACGTATATATACGTCTTTCAGAAATGCGATTATTTTCTTTGCGCTACTATCTGCAAAACTATTCTGAACGCTTTGAAAGGCCATAAAATGACCTTGACAGTGTTTACGAAGGATTTACTTATTTCAGAGAATAATTTGCTATTTTGAACCTTTTTTTCCCCCACAATGCACTGCATACTTGCACCTATGGGAAAAACAGTGGCACTGGAGAGCCAATCGCGTAACTTTTAATCATCAGTTAAGAGATCAAGAAATCAAGGGGAAATTACATTAAACCAGCGTTTCTCAAACTGTGGGGCTCGCCCCCCTTGCGGGTCGTCATAACTCTACGAGGGGGGCGCGAGCATATTGAAGAGTTGAAAACTAAAGGTTATTCGAAAAATTATTAATTTACTGAAAGTAAGCAAACAAAATACTTTCCGGCATAATAAAACATAAAATACACATTTACACTGATATAATACAAGTTGTAAGAGTATCTGTATTGTAGAATGTATTTTATTATTAATTTAACAATACCAATTTAAGAACAAGTTTGATAATTACCAGTGTCCCCATGGGCTTGTATTAACACTTATCTTGATGATTTTTACGGTTTATAATTAATTCCTTAACTCCCGATCAAAAGTTACCCGGCTCGCGCGTGAGTGAATATTAACGTCGCACTGTTAAGCTACACGAGGGCTTTTGGCGATGAACCACGTAATTTTGAACCATGGTCAATGACGTGGACGACACCTGTGCTGGCACCCCTCTCTCCCAGCTACCAAACCACACCAATGGGTACGCGGTTTGCTCCCCAATGCCACGGGTTTCCACGTAGACACGCGTATTTTGGTGTGTTTTTTTTTGGGGAGCGTCGTGTT